>BKCH01000082.1:600000-850000 GCA_008635985.1 Ficus erecta
CGTAAAGTCCACAATAAGTCCAGTAAATAGTAAGAGTAGAGTTTTACCAGAAATACTTGTTTACATCCATTGGTCAGTGGAACAAGAATAGCCGGTTCAACCTGTTCAAATTCAAAGTATATTACCCAAAGTGGATAGATTGACTCTTACAAATTTTTACCAAAAAGCACACAGAATTCGACATAAAAAGAAAGGAATACACAAGAGGAAAAAAATAGGAGATGATATATAAACATGGTTAAATTACAAAGAGACGTTACTTAAAAATTTTAAAAGCATGAACGGATGTCAAGTAAGGAATCATTTTCCAGAAGACTCAAAAAAACATAGGTAACCTAGATCTATCATAAGTTCCCAAAAAAGAAAAAAAAGAACCTATAATGATCATGGATCTCTTTTTCTTGAAGTGGCAACTCACTATGGTCATTCCATTTTCCATTCCCTTCTACTGAAAAACCAGCACAAGTGTCGGACCATTTCCAAAAAGAATTGAATTGTGGTGTTGAGGGACCAATATATTTGAAATCCCGCTGACATTGACATTCCATCAAGGGCAAAGGATATAATTACTGATTTCTTTTTGCTAGAAAAAATGAAAAAATGTTTTCTGCAACAACCGTTCATGTCTTAAAGATTGTGGACACAGAAAACCAAAATTCACAATGATATCGTCCTCCAATTCATACCGTAATATAAAGGTATCCCGTAAAAAAAATCCCTCTTTATCTCAAAGCATATACAACTTTGGAACATTCAAAGGCTCAAGAGATGAGAAAGAGAGATTATGTGACTTACAGCTTGGGCAGCTTCATCAATTATAACAACGTCAAAACCTCGATTCCATTTACTGAACAGAGCTGAACCGCTGAAACTAAGTGTGGAGAAGACCTGAGAATAGACACGGTTACAAGTAAACATTAACCAATTAATGCCACTGACACAAGTTTTTCATTTTTATTTTTATTTTTATTTTTTTGATAAATAGACACAAGGTAAAGTTGCATACAATCACAGTCTCCTCCAAAATTGCAGCACGAACACTGTCCCTATCCTTTCCTGCACCTCCACATCTCTCTTTATCGACCTCCATGCTTTCATGCTTTTGCTTCACCTACACAAAACAAATTCACGTCTCTTTTAAGCAGCATTTATAACCACTTTTTTGCTTCTGTCTCTCCATACAACAAAACTAATTTCTAGCCACGAAAAATAAAAACCCTGGAAAACTTATTTCTAAGAGTTGCTTTCCAGAAACATCTAATAAGTCCGTACAATTTTAACTCATACCAGGTTATCCATGGAGACTGCCCGGACAGAATGATGTGCCTTAAGACCAATCCGTACAATTTTAGGATTATACGAACGGTCATTTTCATCCCGAACACCTGAGTAAGGTCATAGCGTCACAACTGAAGTACAGAAGTTATTCTCATCACAATAAACGGAAAGATGTACACCGTAAATAATCTTCAGGCAAATATTCAAGCCCTAACCTTTAATAACTAATTTAAGAAGCTAAATGGCACATTTTAAATTTTATGGATGAAAATGAGATATGGTCATAGTTCGTACAGCAGTATAATTAACAACAATGTTGGACAGATGTTCTCCAAAATGAAGGTCAAGATGGCAAGAGGAAATACAATAGGCATATAAACGCATTAAAGGAGAACAAAATTGGATTCATCAAAGTACAACAGAACTAAATCATGAGAGCAGGAAAATGAGCAAGGGCTCTACCACTGTTTAGAACTCGTAATACGATCTCATCTAGTGCAGAGTTCGAAGGGGCACATACAAGTACACGCACACGATATTTTCGGCTGGAATTGACTACTTCTGGTTTCTGCAGACATTATTTCAGTTCAAAGCTACCATTTTCTCAAATAACAATAATATAAAGCAAAGACTAGAGCCTACCAATTCGTTTCCTGTGGTTGGATAGAAACCATCATCACCATTAACAGGCATTATATCATCTCGAGGATTATTCCCACCAAACCACGGAGATGCTCGTCCCCAATGATTGTACCTGAAATGTAAAAGATCATCATATAAAGCAAACACCACAAGGAAATATGGAAAGGAGACAAAGGAACTGCATTGTACAGCAGCTTTAAAGCAACGACAAAGATAAACAAATGTTTCATTTAATTCTACGTAATGGATTGTATAGACGTAGTGATTACAATGGAATTGCAGTAGGTACAAACAATATGAAACAGTCAAAATCAAATAAATAATTAAATAAAATAGTAATAATCAAAAAGCACATACATGTCCCGAGCAGACAATTTAGGCCCACGTTTTATGTTGAGCAAGCCCCGCCTACATGAGAAGGATAGTAAATGCCAAACAGCACATTTAGTTAAAAGTTACAAGTACGTCATACACTACTTGTAATAAACGCAGAAGATATTGGAAGGCCAGAATAAACAGCTCTGACACGACAAAATCAGTGCCAGCAAAAACAATATTTTTTCACCTTGAATGCAGTCTTGCTGGAGTCGCATGTAAAATTGCACTCAGAAGCCCAAGAATGGTTTGTGTCTTTCCTGTTCCTGGAGGACCCTGAATGGAAGCACTATTTCAGTATTCACATATTAATTAAATGCACATGAAATAATAATTCTATAGTATCATAAACATGTGAACAGAATCGAGAATTAGAGAGAGGACAGAGGAGAAAGAGCACGTGAAAGAGACTCCTAAGTTGAAGAATTGCAGCTGCTTCTTGTTTTCAAGAGAATAAATTTACTTCCGAAACATAATTATATTTTTAATATGGCTTGCTTTGATACTTTGTATCATTCAATTTTGAACCTTGTCCAAGAATGATTAGAAACATACGTATCAATCTCAACTTTCCCTCAGGGAGGGAAAAAAAAAACATACGGATCAATCTCAACTTTCCCTCAGGGAGAAAAAAAAATATTTATATAAATATATATATATATATATATATCAACACCAATCTTTACCAACAAGAATACACTATTTTAAAGCGTACTATTTTGTCACCGCCGAAACTTCTGAATCCTAGGTTATTTTGAAATATGAAATAGAGGAAGACTACGAACACTTCAAGTATATGAAAGATTGAGATTAGGAGGTTTAATACATAAAATGAGAATTCTGAAGAAGACGTAACGCAAACCTGTATCAGAACAAAAGGCTTGCGCGATAGACCAACCTGCAAGGGGGGAAAGGAAAGAAAAATCTTTCAACTAATAGTAAAGGGGGAAAACCCTTTGTACAAATATATAAGAGCACAACTAAAGTCCCAAATACACATGATTAAAAGCGAAATAAAGAAAAAAGAGAGAGACGGCACGACTTAAGCCCTCTGTAGCAAATTTACTCAAGAGCACGACATATATAGAGAACTAAAAGAAATCACTACTAGACATTTTAATATTATGTAATTTACCTGTATAGCATCCCACTGAGATTTATTAAGATTTTCTTTTATATATTCCTCTAGGGGTGTAGATATTTTCCATGCCTGATCTTCCAGATCTGATTTTTTTTCACTTGCTGTTACTATTAAATCCTTAAAAGGGAGAGAGCCAATTGATTTTAGCGAAACATATTCACGAGTAATAGTCGATAAACTGCAAACCTGCATCAAAATGAAATCAATAATTCAGGGTAGATCTATAGAAAAAAGGCACAAACTTCTAGAGATAGTTTGTACTCGATATTCAACTAGTCGAAAAGTTCTACAACATCAAGTAAGAAACCATGTTACTAGCACTATCGTATCTCCAGTGAAATTATATTTGTCAAATCCCTACATATAGACAAGTCCCTAGAAAAGAAATCTACAAGCAGAAAAATATCCAAGTTAATGAGAAGAACTTGCTTAACCTTCAGACTGTAAAAGAGTCTGTCCGCTTCGTTCATCGAAGTAATCAAGGACCATACATTCGAAAGCCTCGAAGAAGACTCAGTGACATCAGTTTTCCCATGTGTGAATTCTCCAGCCAGATACATCCTAAGCACAATGCGGTTGTTCTGGACACTCTCCACCAAAGCAAATGCATACGTTGTCGGGAGTTTTGCACCCTCTTGAAACTGCAATATCCAATGCCTAAACATCAGAAGTAACCCCAAGCAACTTTAAGTAGGTTCATCTTCCTATTTAGCCAAAACTCTCAATTTGCTGGCTCAATTTCTGACAATTAGCTGATATTTCGCACCAAAAATGAATGCAGCGCCTGAAGGTTGATTTTCATTTTCCTAATTGAAAATTTGTCTAAATTTGGAACACAGATGATCAAAACAGTATCCAGAAATGTTTTACTCGAGAAGAAGATGGATATGAAAAATAAAAAATAAAATGCAAAACTTGAGATACCATGAATCGATAAAATTAAGTACCATTTGAAATAGTCCTCAAAACACATCTTGGTGAGTTATAATTTTAGAGAGTGCACGATTCCTACTAAGCACACATAACAAATGCAAGAGACGCACAGACTTCAGATATGCAATGATTAGTTAAGTCGATCACCTTGACTTTTGAAAGGAGTAAGAGATCATTTTGCGATGTGGATTCATCATTTTCCGCAGAATTGACCACTACTATGTGAAACCCATCAATCTCATTGCATTCCACCACCACTCTGCTCTCCCATTCCGTCACTGCAATGGCCCAAAAGACAAACGAAACGAAAGCTGATTTCAGTGTCACACTCAACAAATTCTCAAAAACCCAATACATTGAAAATGACGATGATTGTTTCAAAATTTTCCATTATTTGTAGTACAGCATCAAAATATCCCTAAGTTTAGAGTATCAGTATTTTCATAAGTACCAAAATTTTCGATTCTTGTACATCATACACTACTTGTCCATTTGAACTAGCTCACTAAATTATACAATTCTCTTGCAGGTAAATTGAGTGATGAACAACATGTACACACACACATACACACATATAGGGGCTTTACCATAATCATCATCTTTCTTCTGAGAAATCTGGGCTTTAACTTCTTCAAAGAGAAGGGGCTCAAAAGTAGAGATATAATCATCAACGTCCTTGTACCAGTCCTTCACTTTCTTCAGCCCCAAATCACCATTATCTTCCTCCTCTATCTCTCGCTTATTCTTCTGCTTTCCAATTATTTAAAATATATATATATATATATATATATATATATATCTATATCAATTCAGAAACCTTAACGCGTATATATATATATAGATATATATATATATGTATAGAGAGAGAGAGTAGGCACCTGGGAGTGTTTGAGGAGACGAAAATAGTCCCAGCTGAGAACGATCTTGTGGAAGCGAGCAATGGAAGCTTCTTCTTGAGGCTTCTCTACCCCCACAGCCATGGAACATTACAGAATTTGTCTTGTACCCGTGAAGTTTCAGAAATCTCTCTCTCTCTCTCTCTAGGGAGACGACGGAAACAAACAGCTGGTCGGAAGTGGCCGGCGGTAGGTCGTCGCGGGGAGGGCGGCGACGGTGACGGCGACGGCGAGCTCGTGAGGGTGGCTGCTATGTGGGGGAGGGGGGGGGGGGGGGGGGGGGGGGGGGTTTTGATATGGCGGGAAGGCTCTGATAGTTAGGGTTTCAATGTGTAATTTTGGAAGAATGCGTTTTTTTGCACTAATGCCCCTGAATTTATCGCCAAGTTATAATTTTCCACCCAAACTTTTAAATTTATCAATTCAGCAATAAAACACCCCTAATTATTAAGAAAATTAGGCTAGGCGGCCTTTTTTTATCACCTAATCTAATAGATGACCCAACTTTTTTTATTTAGAAAATTGGTCGTCTGTCATCTTTCAGATTTAATCAATCAACGATTAACTAATGGTCAATCAATGATTGATTATGAAAATTGATTATTGACTAATGATCAATCAGTGATTGATTATGAAATTTAGTAATTTACGTTATGGCTAATTATGGTCAATCACTGATTATTTATTAAATGATCAATCATTGATTGACCATTTAAAAAATTTGATTAACTATCTTAGAAAAAAAAAAATGACATTTTAACTAATTTTTAGAAACTTCGACCATTTATTAAATAAACTTCTAAAAAAAATGCTATTTAGCTATAACTTTCTTGGTAATAATGTTTATTTTTTTTTTTTTAAGAAATTCAATTTCTCACAAAGTTATAACTATCTGTATAAATTTTTAATTTTATTATTGTTTCATCATCTGAATTTGACAATATCTGATAAAGCACCTCTAATTGATAATAATGTTAGTATTTTTTTTTTTTTTAGACATTAAAGAGTGATTTACACGTAAGTAGTTAATTAATCGCTTATTTATTCCATTCTCTAATTCTTAATGTTGTCTGCCTATTAAAATACCAAAACCGTATCCCAATTAACTCTCAGTAACTATTTTATTTTGAGATAAGTTCAATTTTTTAACACTCTAATTTTGGACTAAAATAGTTATCAATATAAGACAACAAACGATAATTTTTTAGAGACTTTTAAATATATTATTATTAGAATAAGTTTACAAACACATTAATATCAGTAGTTTGAAAGATCAAAATGTGCAAAATTACAAATTTTACTAACTTACAACTAAAAAAGAGAGAACCCAGTCATTTTTTTTTTTTAATTATATCTCTACTTATTGAAGAATCCCAAGAGGTAATTAAGAACACTTTTTCCTCAAAAAAAAAAAAAGGTGTTCTCAATTTTATTTCTTAAAAAAATAAAATAATCAAAAGGCATAACTTTTCCCATTTTTCTAATTAGAAGAGATAATTTTTGGAAATGAAAAGAAGAGACATATTACTTGTTTAAAAAAAAAAAGAGCAGAAAGGAACCATCTATTTAATTTTAATTTGATAAAACAATTGTAATTTTAATTTTTTAAATAAATTTTTAACTCTTATTTTTTAATTTTTATATTAAAAAATTATAACAGTTGAAAATTTGATCCAACAATTAAGATAAGAACTTCACACTATTAAAAAATGATAATTTTCTAACTAAACAACTCCTAAAAATATTTTAAAAATAGTAAAAATATCGTTTTGTTTAAGATTATTGTTATTTCATCCTATAAATTTTAAAAACTTGTGTGTTTAATCCTGAATTTTGAATCCATTTTGCTTAACTTTATTTATGAGAATTTTGGTCAAGAACAGACAAAAAAGGGGTAAAATACAATCACACGGTCATTTTGTTTTAGTCGAAATTCTAATTGAAGTGCTTAAGTGTTAATAATTTTACTTTTTGTCTATTTTTAATGGAAATTCTCAATAAAACTAGTAATGGCCAATTTGACACTACTGTGTTGTGAAAATTTTTTATCATAGCTATATTGTAAGTCTAAAATTATAGTGTCTAAAAGCAATATCAAACGGGTCTTAAGTAAGACAAATTCAAAATTTAAAAAATAAAATGAAAGTTTTTAAGTAGGAATGGTCATTTAACTCGTTTTGAAAACTTGGTCCATGTTTATGGATTATAAAAAATTAAGAGACAAACTTTGAATTTAACAAAAAATAAGGGGCAATTTTTGGATTTTGCCAAAAAAAACGATGCATAACAAAAGAGTGTTCACTCCTAAAAATGGTAATTAGAGCAAAAGTAGGGGAAGAGTCGGCGTTAAAACGCAAACAAACGCCTTTAGAATTTGCAAACTGAGCAGCTCAAAGCCAGACCAAAAGAGAGAGAGAGATTTTTGTCATTTCATTTTCTCTGAGATTCTAGGGTTAGGGTTAACTTTCAAGCTTTTAAGGATTTCAGCAATGGCGACGGCGACGACGACGACGGCGACGGCGACAGCGGCGGCGGAATCAGAACCGCAGCAGAGCAATGCGAAGCCGGGGCTGAGGAAGCCGGTCTTCATCAAGGTCGATCAGCTCAAGCCCGGCACCAGCGGCCACACTCTCGTCGCCAAGGTCCTCTCCTCCAACACCGTCTTACAGAAGGGCCGATCGGTGTCGCACCACCTCCGCCAGACCCGAATCGCCGAGTGCCTGATCGGCGATGAGACTGGAACCATCGTCTTTACTGCTAGGAACGATCAAGGTCCGTACTTTCTCATCTCTGCGATCGTTTTCTCTTTTCGATTTTCCGGTTAATTTCTGGTGATTTGCTTTTATATTCCTTAATCAGAGAAGAGCTTTTTGCGTTTATGTTATCTAATTTATTTTTTTTTAATGAAAATTTGAATGAAATTGTTCAATTTATGAGGTGTGTTTTGCTGTAGTTGCGATTTGGAATTGGTTGATTTGGATATAGATTTGTCCTACAGTGTTGGAATGGTGAATTTGTTTTAGAAATGAATTCCTTTTTGTTCGAGTTATCTCGTCCGAAATGGACTGGGATGAGATGAGTGAGCATTTTGCTATGTAGACTTGTGCATCTTGTATATTTACAGGTGACCTTCATAAGGAAATTTGGAAAGTATATGTATGAGATTAAGTGAAATATCAGTTTAGGAAGTGTCGGAACCAAAATGAAGCATGTTGGAGAGTTCTGGTACCTTTCATGTTTTCTGTTGATTCTAGGTGAAACATATATTTATATATGTGCGTGTCTATACACACACACAGTCACACACATAAATATTACATTGAACAAAAAAAGAAAAAGCGAAAAACTGTTTTCAAGCGTTCGGCGAGATTGGTCATGAATAAAACCAATGTACTTGTGTCCTAAGTTGTGAATTGTTGAGTATTTTGACTTTTTCTGGTTAGCCAAATGTTTTTGCTCATTTTAGTAACTGAGAGGCCAATGTGATTGTTACTCCAATTATCCTCTTTCTAGTACTTTTCAAAAGGAACAGTGAAAGTTAATGCTTGATGATGTAATTAAGGTGGAAGGAACGACTGAACATGAAACTGTCTTTATTATGTCTTCCCCTGTTTTAATTATTACCGATGGTATTTGATTATAACATCTTTGAAGAGTATGTTTGATACATTCTCATTGTTTGTGCTGTATTTTCCTAATTCGTAGTGTAATGCTTCTACTTTAAAGATGTCACGATATGTATGAATGCGCAAGGTGACTTGTGCATTTTGTTATTTTTATGGTTTTGGTGAAAGATGTTTCAGGTACTTTGAGTTGGCATCAGTTTCCCTAATAAACTTAGCAAGAATGAAATTTTCTTTCATTTTCATTTTTTTTTATTTTTTATTTTTAAAAGCTTTGTTTTTCCTCTCTGAAACTCAGATCTTTCCCGGTCTCTGATCTTTGACTAACAAAGTTATGACTTTTGAACAAGTTTGAACGTAACCTAATATTTCTTCTAGCTTCCCCCTCTCCCGTTCTATTTATATGATGGAAAATGGTAACATCAGATGGTCGGATCTGCTAGATCAAGGCTATTTCAAGTATAGAAGGGGTTTAAATTTGCTGTCAATAAGGGGTTTACGTTTGCAGTTCGGGAACCCTTGGGATTTGTCGAGTAGAATGTGTTCTAGGTAGTTGTGAGGTTTTGATTTGGTACCCTCAAGATAAATCTTTTTCCTTGGATATGATTTTGTTTATTATTAATTTATAATTGGCCTTAGATCCCTATCATTCTTACTACAAAAATCAGATGATTTACTTAAACTGCAGATGCTTCTACACTTAAACCGTATCTTTATCGTCTCAAAAAAATGTAAGATTTCACACATGTTATATTCTTTCTTTTTGTAGTCTTCCAAAATTATGCTCTATCAAAATTGTAGTGTCTATTTCCTCCAAAAAAAAAGTCGCTATGCTAACTATATCTGATATTTGTTGGGTTGCTTTTGAACATTTGTTGGATATGTGTAGCCAAGATGTTTTGATGGCTATATTTGTTACTGGATTTTCATTATGTGTGTGTTAACGATGGCTAGCGGGAAGCATTCGTTTCGATCTTGTTATTGTTGTTAAGGAAAAACAAGGAGAACACATTTAGTCTTTTACTTTTTGTTACTAAATTGAGATGTCCATCGTCAACAGGACTTACTATGTAATGTTAAGGAAAGACAAGATGTTTTGATGGCTATATTCATTACTGGATTTTCATTTTGTGTTTGTCAATGGCTATCAGGAAACATTCATTATGATCTTGTTATTGTTGTTAAGGAAAGACAAGGAAAATCGTTTTAGTTTTCATTACCAAATTGAGATGTGTATCGTTACAGGACTTACTGTTTTCCGTTTTACTATCTTTTGCCTGGTAAATATTTTCATTTGCCATCGTTATAAATTTCATTTTTAGAAAGAAGGCGCGGGGTCTCTGGCCATGCTACCAACCCCCTCAAAAGGTTGCACAGGCTGTAACATCTTTCAATAGCCTTCAAGTTCTACTCTACTAAATCTAGCTATTTCCTGAAATTATAACAAATTACCGAGTACAGTCGAAATGTTTTCGCGGGAAGAATTGTGGAAGTTTTGGAGTTCTTATTGGGCTTTACCGGAATGATATTTCCCTCACTCACTGTTTCTTTGGTTGGCAATTCTTTATGCAGTTGACTTAATGAAGCCCGAAGCAACTATAATTCTTCGAAACGCAAAGATTGATATGTTCAAGGGATCTATGAGGCTAGCTGTCGACAAGTGGGGCCGTGTTGAGGTCACCGAGCCTGCTCAGTTTGTTGTCAAGGAGGATAACAATCTCTCTTTGATCGAATACGAGCTGGTGAATGTTGTGGAGGAATGAATGACCGTGACCGTGACTGGCCTCTTTCGGTACATGGTATTTACGAAGGAGTAGCGTCAAACTTATAAACGATATATATGATGCTCTGGCTATTTACTTATATTATTGATGGAATATCTTGTTTGGGATTGGTTCATAGTTATCATCATCAAAATGAGAACAGAAGATCATTCCGTTCCATATGAACACCTCAAACTAGGGTTTTGCTAGGATCTGACAAGGACCGCCCGAGTCCTTTATCCGGTGGAATTGTAAACAAGTAATTATGGTTAAATCGCTTGGGTTAAACTTACTGTTTCTCATCTTCACCTCCAATTATTGCATATGTTTACAGCTTATTATTGCACAAACATTTTAACCTAGGGTAAATTAGCTGTGGATGGTGTTTTACTATACGATAAGTAAAGGAAACATTTGAAAGGAAACATCGTTATGCGTGTGCACGCATAACATGCTCTGTCCACGTTTGAATCTTAAATCGAGCTCATATAATGTGTACAAGGATGTTTTATATCGGAGTTTTAAAAGTTACCCTCGTTTTAGGGGCATTATGCAACATTTTATCAAATTCATGGAAAAATTTATCAAGATCGAAAGTTTAGAGAGGGTAACTTTTCAAGTTGTGAAAAATTCAGAGGTTAAACTGCTAAATTACTTTATGTATAAATATAAAGAGAAATAACGGACTATACTGCATTTAAACAATATCTATATATGTTTATACCCACACAAATATATACAGTTTATTGTAATATATTTTCTTTCAATAGACATAAATTCTAGTTAGGAATATTCTACTTATATTTTAGGGGTTGGAAAAGTTTATTACTATTTGAAAGGCATTTTAATCGTATTTTGATATTCTAACCTTGGAAAAAAAAATATTCCTTTAGTTTTGACTCACAGAACGAATGCCACTGTAAAATTTTTCAGGTTAAAGAGGATATAATACTAATCAGTGGAGCTTCTTTTTTTTCTTTTTTTTTTTTTTTTTCTTTTTTTTTTCCTTCAGAGGGGTGTGAATTAATCGAAAATTTGAACTAAATTAGCAACAATCTCTTGTATCTTTACTTTCTTCTCCCAAAACAAATGAACCAAACTTGAATCTAAAATAGCTATGTTGACGATTTTTACTTTATTTAGTATCTTAAATGTTTAATTTGCATAATTAAGGAAATCCTTACAGTCTTGATTACTATTGCTCACGGCTTCAAATAGTGTCTTTTTTTTTTCTTTTTTTTTCTGTCGTTCAGGTTCACGAACAATATTGCCATATGTCAACTTAATTGTCAAGGCTAATGATTTTTTTTTTTTTTTTTTTTTCATTTTCGAACATATGGAGAAGAGAGTGATAGATAATATGAGAAACTGACCAGGTCGGGGGCGCTCGTGGCATCCATGGAAAAAAATCACATTTGGAATTTCCTCAGCCACAGGCACAACCATGTTTTCATCAACTTGCAGTAGGGCTAGCGGAATTTTTTTTTTTTTTTTTCAAGTCCCCATTTCTAATTAATTAGAATCAAGGTAAGAGAGAGAGAGAGAAGAAGAAGAAGTCAGTAATGACAAATTTTGAACTGACTTTTATAAATAAATAAAGAAACTTGAAAGAGTCTACAACTAAAAAGAATAAATAAGAGTCTTTAATTTATTTACGATAACACTATCTAAATAAAAATTATTTAGGATAACTATAGGGGGTGTTTGGTGTGTAAGTTTGAGTTAAGATTTGTAAGTTTAAATAGTAAATTTTTTTGAATTTTCAGAAAAGACAAACAACTTTTTGGGGAAAAAGATAAAAAACATGATGAAAAAAGTATAATTTAGTTTAAACTAAACTCATGGCCAAACAAGGCCTATATATTCACGTTTATCTACTTTACCACTCAAAAAAGTTAACCCAGAGAGAGAGAAGGAAAACGAGTCGGTTTATTTATTATTATTTTTATGTTTTTTGAGCTATTATTTAGTTTTGAATCCTATATTACTAAGATAAACTTGAAAATAAGATTATAATGAATAATTTTGCTTGTAAAGAGGCAGGAAAAGTAAATTTTGAATAGGTTTAATTAATTTTTTTAATAGAATTTAGTTTTAGAAAAAAAAAATTTTAAGAATGCCTCTGTTAGAGCGAAGAATTGAGCAAATTACCTACCTAAATAACCACTTTTTTTTTCATCTATTGATCAACATAATACAAATTCTTTACTCTTGACCAACATGATATAAATTATAGTTAATTTTAGTTTAATTTTAAATTATGTTGATCTAGTATTAATTTTTTATATGGTAGTTTCTAAATTTGTGTCTTTTCCTTTTCCTTTTGCATAGGCCCTAAATTTGTGTTTGGCCGGCATCGGGAAGAGAGTGATAGAAACTATTAATTATATATATCCCCATCTTTAGTCCATTTTCATTTTCATCTTGTCCCGCATGAAATTCTTTCTCTTGATTGCTCATTTTTCACATTCAATTCCTCACGAGCGATTAATTCATGATTAAAAAGATCATTATTCGAGAAGTCATTCCAGATTTGCAAGCATTGTATCAAAAAACTTAAAAATATTTCCAAAAACATAATATTTCCACAAATTGAGGGTGTTCTTAAGAAGGTGGAGTTTGTGAGTAAAGGTACTATTGGCGATCGAACTCCAAGCATTCTGAACTGTAGAGTGAAAACTCTCATAAGCCACACCAGATTGAGAGAAAATGGAATGGCATATAATAATTTTGATAAGGACGTGTGTTGGTTATTTTCACGTTAGGTCAACAGAAAGGAGTCTCGACATTCAATAGTTCTCCGGCATCAATAAAGTCTGAAAACTACCAGACATTCGTGGTTATAAATATAATTTAACGGTAATTTTACACCTTATTCTATCACAAGGAAACTACAAGGCATTCTCAAAGAATTATTTCTAGCTTTTTCATGAGCACCTAAAATCTCTTACTATATTATGAAAGCACCAAATACATTACGTTGTCTTTCGTCCTCTCTCACGGGCCGTCACGTGATGAATCCAACACCTGCTAAGCGGTAAATTTTTTTTTTTTAATTTTTAAACTATAAAAAATATTATTTTATTTTTAATTTACTTTTGATTTGTTTTGCTTGTGATCTATTCCATTCGTACGTGATGTCCAACTAGTTGCATTAAAAATAACTAATAATCATGTATAATTACTAGACAAGTGTTTTTTTTATTATTATTATATTTATAAGTAAATATCATACTTGTCAATGCCCATTAGTCATATGTATTAAGATTTAAAATACAAAATGATAAAATTTAAAGTACTTTTTATAACTTGTTCACAATCAGCAAATCATTGTAGAGGAGATTAAATTTATTTCAAAGTCAAATTTTAGGTATATTAGATACTAAAATATATAAAATTTAAGTACTATTGTAAAGGTAAAATTTGCGGGACAATCGAAATTTTTAAAAAATAATTAAAAAAAATTTCGGGCAACTGCCCCCAGTGGCTCCTCAACCGACTCTAATTAAGTTCGACCAATATAGTATCACTGTAAAATTAACATTAATAAGAGGATGTTAGAGTAATTTTCCCAATATTATAGATATACACTCCGTGGCATCCATATATATATATATATATATTTATTTATATTTGAAAGAAAACGGTTTTCTAAAAAAAGGTTTTATTTTTTTTTTAACAATTTTTGTTTTTTTATTCTTCCTAAAAAGGCTCTTGATTCACACACAAAAAGACTAAAGAAAGAGTAGGGTAGAGAAGAGTCAAAGTTGAGCACAACAAGAATGGGATCATCATGTAGGCCTTTGGGGTTTCTGATAGGGCTTCCCTTTGCCTTTCTTTCTCTTCTCATTTCTCTTGTTGGTGTTATTGTTTGGATTATTGGGTTAGTTTTCTCTTCTAATTCTCTTATTTGCTAATTAAAAACTTTCTCTCTTTTTTTCCAATATTTTCATCTAGTTTTCTTTTTGTTTCCTTTGGAATTTCAATTGTTTTTACATTGTTTGCCTTTTGTTTTTGCTAGAATATTTTGTCTTGTTATTGTGCACTACCATTTTCATAGATCCCACGACGAATTCACGTAAAATAACGGTTCATATTGTCATTTTTGAATTGACAATCTAACACATTGAACATATGGGTTGGTTTTGCGTCAACCTGCGTACTCCGCTTGACACGATCTAATAGTTTCATGTATGTATTTTTTGTTTAGATATTGTTGTGTGCGATGATTTGGAAAATTTATGGTTTTAAATACACAAATTTTTTTTAATATTGTCTTAGATAAAATTAATTAACACAAATTTGTGGAGATTAGTAATTATTAATTAACATGGTGGCCAAAATTAATTTGATTATCATAATTAATTTTGAAACCTTCTTCCTTTTTTGTTTTTATTTTAAAAAAAAAAAAAAAAAACTTCTGGTGTTTTATATTATGTATTTTTGTTCTCAAATTTTGTTGTTGATATGATTATGTTTTTACTAACTTTTTTTTTAAATAAATAAAAAATTAAATAAATGACAGGTCTGCGTTGAGTTGCTTGTGCCCATGTTGCGTATGTTTCGCTGGAATTGCAAATATGGCAATTAGCATCGTCAAGCTTCCTATAAAAATCATCGAATGGTTTGTTGATTTAATTCCTTGTTGATCTTGTATAACTTAATGACAATAATAATAATAATACACATGTTTTGGAGGGCGTTTCTTTTTATTTTTTTCCTTCTTCTATACTTTGTACATAGTTTTTTTTTAATTATTAATTGTTTTTCTAACAAATTAACTGAAAGAACTTAAATTTAGTAAAATTTGTTGTTTTTGTTTGTGTATTCCTTATTTATCCGTTAGTTTAGTTTGGTTGGTTCTTTAAAAAAAACAAAAACAAAAACAAAAACATTTGTACCATCTTGCCCTTTATATATATTTATCATTGTACTAGAGCCTATCAATAGAACAAAATCTAATTTTGCTTAAAGGATGAGCCCAATTTTACGTAAATCATCATGGATCCAATGCCACATAACACATTGGTCAAGTAAGATATTTTATATTGAGCTTGTCGAGTATTGAATCTGGAGACATTTTATGAGTCGAATAAAATCAGTGGACGTTCAGATTCACGCCCACATCAAAAGACTTGATGCTTCTGTTGTACAAGGAGTAAAGCTAAAATCTTAGGCATATAAGTGTTTTTTTTTAAAAAAATAAATAAATAAGCCACATTAATTTTTAAAACTACATTTTATATCCACCTAGACTTAATAGACGTATTCCGTGACATCATATCAAGTTGAACAAAAAAATGTACAACATTTGAAACTAATTCAATCTTATCCATTCATTTTTATACCGAACGGTCATAATAAAGCCCGCAATGGACTGTCCCCATTGGAGTAGACGTTCTCCCCTAAAAAGGAATTATTAAAAGTTCAAAGTCTTAACATTCAAGATAATAGAAATCAAATTGTCATTCACCAAATAACAAATAAAAATATTTTTTTTTTTAAAATGACCCTTGGGGAGCAGCCGAGATGGTAGACCATCCCTTTTGACAAGATTAGCAAAATGGCAAAAGTAATTAAAGAGAACAATGAAGCTTTTTTTGGAACTCAAGAATATAATTCTTAGTCAAGCTTGTTATAGTACATATAACTAAAAAATATTGAGTTATAACCAAAAGATAAACAATGAATAGTTATTAATAATCTTCGTTTGGAACAACAACTCCAGACGAAATCCTGACTGCTTAATTCCAAAATTCTAAAATCTACATATCCCTTCTCTCTCTTTTATTTTCAAGAAACTAAAACTTCAAAAGTCCGAAACTTTTTTTATTTCAAATCGAAATAAATATATATATTTTTTCAAATTATACAAAATGACGAGACGGACAAAACAATATCCATAACGTTACGTAGTTTTTACATTATTCTTTATCTTACAATTCGTTTTTCTTTATACTTCAATCAAACACATATTTCCAAATTAACCTTCAAAACTTACATCCATTTGTCATCCCAAACCATCTGTAGAGATAAGTGTTGGTAGCAGTGACGGAACTAGAATTTGTTTTCGGGAAGGTGGTGTTCAATTTTTTTTTAAAGATAAATTGCTCGGGCCGCCCCCCCCCCCCCCCCCCCCACCAATTGTCCGTATATAAACTTAATGAAATATGTGTAGATTTATTGAAATATATGCATATTGGGGTGGGGGCTAAAATGGCTTTCCTTAATTTTTGAAGGGGCTAAATAGTTTTTCTCAACTTTTGCGCGTTTAAAAAGAGGGGGGAAATGTTCATTTTTAAAAGTACAAAACTGTGTATATGTGTGTGTATCCGTTCCTAGTTGGCACAAAAGAGATTATGGAACGTGCAATGTGTCAATTTTCTTCATCCACTTTAGTAAATAGATGAATTTTTAGTCTTACAAAAATAATTAGAAACGTGATTACATATATAACTTAACTGTAATTATATACGTGATTTTATTATAAGGTGTAGAGTTTAAATCTCATCACCTTATAGTTAGTTAAAAAAAAAAAAGTGAGAGAGAGCCATAAACTCTTGTAATAGTATTATTTTTTTGTTCCAATAGTTCAGCATTTATGGAGTAACTTTATTATTTGGAACAAAATGCAAATTTTTATATTGTAATTTTAAACTAAAATTTTAATTACTAAGGATGATTTCTTATGCAGTTTATAAATATACATAATGTTTTCGTTATTCTCGAATACTCAAGGTAAGTTTGTTTATAATAAAAGCAACGAGATATGTTGTAATTATTTCTACTTAAATGACAATAATGATAATTGTAATCATTATTAATTCTTCTAATTATTTTCGATATAAAACCTCATTCAATGTACCTGCCAGTTCTTCACTCTTAGCGTGTTTTTGAATAATAATTAATTGCTGGTCCCATTCTTAGTAATTATAATTATTTGATTTTTACACGCCAAAGAGAGAGCTCACTGGTGAAAAGAGGGGGGAAAATCTAGGGTTTTTATATTTATTTGTTTATTTATTGCGTTGATTTCTTTCCCTTTTTTTTTTTTTTTTTTTGAAGATGTAGATGGGGGGGACGTTCAAGTTTATATTTATGTTTGTTGACCCGTGGGTAAAGTTTATCAAATTGGCAAAAAAACAAAAAGTCGCAAAAAATACAGTGTCCATGAAAATATGCAATTAATCGCACTGACTAAATTCTTGCTTTTTATTTTTGAAAAAAAAAATTCATAAGGCCCCATTTATATGGTCTTACGTTTCAAAAAAAAAAAAAAAATGAATGAAAAATAACATAAAATAAAAATACTAACGTCACAATTGGAAAGGTGCATGAATCATATCTTCTTCAAACAACAAGGAATGTAATTTATTTAGCCAAAAATAAAATTAATATTATTTCATAATGTGATGTCAAGCGTGGGGAAGGGTGTTACCTTCCACACGACAACCTATCTTGATGCAACAACGTCAGCAATAGAAGCCCCCTTGATAATATACAAATTTGCACTTATATGAAGCCAAATTTGCCCTAATATAACTGATACTTAATCCATTTATCAAATGTTATACCTAATTAATTAATGCACGAATTTTATTAGTATTCTTTCAAGTAAGTTATAATAACACAACAGCAAGTGTGATGGCCTACTGATAATAAATTATGGTGGCGAGTCAATGATCAAAAATTTAAATGATGAAGGACTCTATTATGATCTTAAATGTGAAGGCATATTGCCTATGAATCAAGATCTGTTGTCCTGAATTTTCTATACACAATGAATTTCTTTATAATAAAGAGATTCATTTTGCAAGTTCGCCATTACGCGTAGTTCTTACAAAGTAAATGATCGGACTAATGACGTATACAATACTTGAATTCTCGATATAAATGTTATATTGTCGGTTCTCATCCTTCAGAGACTACGAGTGTTATAGAAGCATCCGTCGACAAAAGTAACACCCTAAGATGATCATCTCATGTCTATTGAGAACAAATCAAATCAGACGGTTCTATTTCTCAGTCTCTTTGACTTGCTCCCATGGAACCAGGGTCTAAAAGTGAGAAATATCAATCATTCACAACCACTGATGAAGGATGTTGCGGAAAATTACAAGTGCATAATATCGTAAACAAGTAATAAAGTGATAAGTAAAGTATGATTCCCACGAAAACTGTCGTTACTAATTACTATAATTATATTAACTCCAACTTCATTTGACTAACCGAAAAGAGATTTTTAAGTAAAAATAACAAAATAAATAAAAAAGATAAAAAAACTCAAAATACTAAAAATCTAGGGTTTCCGATTTTACCGGATTAATCATATTCAAATTCTCTAATCCAATTAATCAATGTATATTCCCTATGTTGCCAGCGAATCTCTCTAATATATTCATTAATCTTTTTCAAGCATTAACAATTTATTAGAATACGCATTATCACCTCTCGGTCTCACACAACTTATCATAATTTATTAAAAACTAGAAATTCATGATATTGCACAAGTTTCATAACTATTTCTGACAATTTCATGAAAGATTAAACAAGGGTTTATTTAATTATCAGTATTTAGTCTCAAATCAAATACCAAATCATGCAAAAATTGACCATAAATTCATAAGCACTAAGCACAGATTAAATACTCAATATAGAATTGGAATATACATCAATTAATTAAAAATAGAAAAACTCAAATAATCATAATCTGGATTGATTGTATCCTTAGAAAATAAAATTATTTCATTAATAAAAATAAAAATCTACAAAATAAAGGTTTAATTATTTTCAAATTACAAAAGTAAAAACATAATAAAATAAAACAAGAAATCCTAGTTTGAATGTGTCACAAGTCTACAAAACCTTCTTTTAAACTTGCTTCTCTCTATCTTCTTGATAATTCAAGATAATCTCTCCTTAATTTTATAGAAAACTAAATCTAAAACTTAAAAATATTTTTTTCTTTCTTTTTCTTCTTTGGTTTTCGGCTCTAAACAGCCAATGACTAAGAGCACGGAGCCCTAGGCTTCTATTTAAAGCCTTCAAAGCCAGCCGCCACAAGCTTTTCTTTTCTTTTTTTTTTTTTTTTTTTTTTGGTTTTCCTTTTCTTTTTGGCTTCAGGAGGCCTGATACGACTTACGAGTCAGCCTTAGGGGTCCACGCAGAGACAATTGATGAACAGCGGTTGGGAGAGTGCTGAAGCTAGGGAAGCTCGTTGCTATTACTCAAACAAGCATGAAACGTATGCTTGTATATTCGTCCATAAGGTCATATTTCTCGAATTTCCAAAGATTATCGTAGTGCCGTCCCTCAATAAGGTTATACCTTATCATTTGAATTTAAAATTTAATCACATAAAAAAAGTTAAATACTAAAAATTCTTAAATAAATTGATGAATTGTCAAAACAATATTGAGTGCACAGCTATTGAGACAGAAAAATGAGATAACAGATCTGGATTCATTTCCTATCAACCTAGTACTTTACTTTGGCTCAGCCCTAACGCTCGAGCTGGACATCATTTTTATTTAATTCTTGAAGAAGTACATAGAAATTAGCAAATTTCCCTATAAATATAACGTCTTCCTCTCCGTTCTAGAGCCTGTCCATTTTTTTTTTCTTTTGGACGACTCATATATACAGCTATACATTCTCATGATATATAAACTAACTTTTTTTTATAGGGCCACCTTGTGTTTCTTAAATTTGACAATTTAATCCTTAATTGTTTTATTGGTAATCACCATTTAAATTTTTTTGTCATAATCAATCATTTTTCGTTCATACGTGCTAAATTTTAATTGGTTTTTTTTTTTTTAAACGTAATATCACAAGATGAACATCGTTGGTATTTTTTATTTAATTTCAATATAATTTCATTTAAGACTTGAACCTAATACAACTGTATCTCAAATTTGAACCTAAAATATGAAATAAATATTATGTAAAAAGGACCAAGCATGTCCTTCTTGGACTGTCAAGTATAGACGTGTAGAACTTTCACACACACACACACACACACACACAAAAGAAGAAGAAGAATGTAAATATGGGTTTGCTTGTGGCTCAGCCCTATATGACAAGTAGGATGGGCATAGGTTTATGTGTCTTTATAAGATTTTTTTAGTTATTTTTTATACAGAGATAACTTGGTCTGACCTTTTATTTAAATTGGATGGGTCTAGCTCGACTTGCCTTTTCACTCTATTTACACCTTTAGTCACGTCCAAAAAAATGTCTAACGGACGTCAATAATATAACCGATGGTGTTAAAAATTATAATTTTAAGAGTTGATTATTAAGAAAAAAAATAAAAGAACTAAATTATCAAACTTAAAAAACTTATAGAGTGTCCACATAAATAGAACTATAAACTGTTAAGACAAATTTTTTTTCCTCAAACTAGCATTATTAGTATATATACCCATACACATATATAATTTAATTAAAAAAAATGATATACCATTTGCGGTACGAGGCCATACCAAAATAAGTACCATCTAAACATGAGCGTTTAATCATTTTGGGTCATCAAAGTGTGATATATATATATATATATATATATATATAAAATTCAGTTTCTAAAATTAAGATAAAGGAGTATATGAGAAATTCATTTGACTATAACCACTTTGATACAATATTAATACATAAGAGAGAAAATAGGGACATCAATTATAGAGGATGAGAGTGGTTTTCACGATTTGGCTCTCAATTTTTTCCTTTTATAGAATAAAACATCTAAGAACAAGAAGATTTAATCGGCAATATTGACAGATTACCGCGAGTATGACGCGATAAATGTGGTACGCACATGCCATTTGTGCTACAGACTTTAGAGCTCCTAAAGCCTATATTATTAAAGTATCAAAGAAGCTATTCTTTTGTGAAAAATACTTTACATATTTCGATTAGAGAATTCTATAATCCACTATTTAGCTGAATTTATTTGTTCCCAATCAATTAATTTTGTTTGGTCTCATTGTTTACCATATATTTCATTTGAACTTTTGTACAAAGATTGATTGATAGATAAATAAAATCAAACTTGACATCATCAATGAAATCAAGTTAAATACTGGTCAAATTCAACAACTACTAAAAGCCAAAATAGAATATGCACTATCTTGCGAAAGTGGTCCTCTTTCCTTAAGCTTTCTTTTGCTTCTCTCAATTTCAAGGGGGTAAAAAAAAAAAAAAAAGTTTTGTCAAATCCAAAAACTTGTAGCTTTGGCGGTTTTGTTTTTTTGGGGGGGGGCTCAATTTTTGGTCAAAAATATTATATAAGTTGGTGGCCCCTAGTTTCTACTTCAGGAAAATTGGACTTTAGAACTGTCTTTCTCATTATTAATATGTATTATTTTTCTAATAAATTAAATTAATTATCCATCGTTCTGTAATATTATAAGGAAAAGTTTTGTATTGTATGATATATTTTTTTAGTCTGAACAGTTAGAAACTAGATTATTGAAAGATTAATCAATCTGTTAAAATACAATTCCTAGTGATGATAATTTAAAGAAAAATAATTCATACTGTAAAAATTTATAGAAAAGAAATCATAATACATAATTATTTTTAAGAAATTGTAGAAAATAGTAATTTTACAAAAATAATTGAAGTAAATAGAAAGGTTTTTAAATAGTTGAAGTAAATAATAAATTAATTAGATAAATAATAAATTTACTAGGTAAATAACATGTTTAAAAAACTAAGTAAGTCCTTTACTTGGTAAATTTGTTATTTACTGTAAATATTTTTAAAAATATGTATGAATAATCATTTTAAAATTGTTGTACCCCCTTTTTTTTTTTTTTCTTGGAAACTTTTGTTTATGATTCCCACCCCATTTCTTTCTATTTCTTCTTACTTTAATTAGAAAATTAAATCTTTAGACCAGCTTAACGAGTAAAAGAGAAAATATTGGATAAAAATTTCTAAGTTCGAAATTTGAGAATATTTTTGTTTTTAAATAAATGAGAATCATAAGTCTCATTCGCTTAAAAATGATAAAAGAAAAAAAAAAGTAGAAGAGGTTTTAACTTTTTCAATTTTCCTTGTTTCTTCACTAAATAAAATACCCTTTTTGTTTCATAATAAAAAAAGATGACACGAAATTGATAAGAAAAATAGACTGAGTGAATAAAGGAGTGAAGAATCAAGAAAAGAAGCCAAAACTGACTGCCAGGCTGCTATATAGTTTAGTCATATTTGAATATATCCACCGATAATATATTTTATACTCCTAGTAGGGCCAACCCCACGTGAAAACCATGACCATGCATATCTATATATATTTTTATATATGTGTATATATATATACACACACACACACGCACACAAACACACTATTTTCTCAACTAGACCTAGAGACAAACACATCTCTCTCTTTCTCTAAAACTAAAAACCACCATATTTTCCTCTTAGTATAACCAATTCTTTACTTTAATTTAAGAGAATATCATAATGGAACTCTTCCAAAGCCAAAGCCAAAAAACCAACACACCAAAACACATGAATTACAACAAGAACAACAAGCAAAAGAGGCTAACAAAGGACCAAGTCAGGCTCTTGGAGAGAAGCTTCACCACAAGCAAGAAGCTCGAGCCGGAGCAAAAGCTCGAGCTGGCGGGCGAGCTGGGGATACCGCCGCGGCAGGTGGCGGTGTGGTACCAGAACAAGCGGGCGCGGTGGCGGACGCAGAGCCTCGAGATCGACTACGGGGCGCTGCAGGAGAGGCTGGAGAGTGCCTTGGCCGAGAAGAGGCTGCTAGAGAGGGAAGCGGATCGGCTTAGAGGAGAGCTTCACAAGGCTCAGGAAATGTTGCACTTTGCCTTGGAGTGCAAGAAACCTCCACTTGAAGCTCCAATTAGTACTACTACTAATACAAATACTCTTTGTTCAATTTCTTCTAGTACTAGTTTTTATGATAATTATGATCAAGATCATCATGATTATCATGATTGTCAAGATCATGTGGTGGATAATCAAGTTTTGCAATTTGATCATGAGCTATTTGCTCGTTTGATGGGGAGTGATGATGATGGGGTTGTTTATCTCTAGTTATATAAATTAGTAGTTTGATTAAGCAATGTGGAAGCTATTTTATTTTTATTTTTTAATGATGTATTTTTTGTCATGAAAGATTAATAAATGCATTCTGATTTTTTATTCATCTCCCCACTCGTATTTTTTTTTTTATTAAATTTGTTTTTCTTTTTAACTCTTAAAAAAAAAAAAGATGAATATTTGAGAAGAGGAGTTGAAATATAGCCAAAATTATAAAAATATTTTAGGGATATATAGCAAATTTTCAAACTTATTCTACATGTATGGTCAAATTTTTATTTAGGGATGTATATAAGTTTTGCAATTTGATCACAAGCTATTTGCTTGTTTAATGGGTAGTGATGATAATGGAGTTGCTTATCTATAGATACGAATTAGTAGTTTGATTAAGCAAGGTGACGTTATTATATCTTTTCTTTTTATGATGTATTTTTGTCAGGGAAAATTAATAATACATTCTAAATTTTATTCATCTCCACTCGTATTTAAAAAAAAAATTTGGCTCTAAAAAAACATTTAGAGGGGAAATATTCATTAAGACTAGAACAAGCAAGGTTATAATAAACAACCATATTCTCACTAGGGGAAATAACTCAAAAGAACAACGCTCGGTACCGATTATGTTGAGCATTGTCCACTTACTAAAGATGAGTTTCACAACAAAAGACACATAAATGGAATCACCTTTATTAATAATTGTGTTTAACACACTAGTGGTGTTCCTGAGCATTTTTTTTTTTTTTGACTGAGAAACAACCTCATGTAGATGGGGGAGATTGGTGTTTGATTTTGTTCCCAAGTGTTATTGAAAATGGTATATGCACGTCTTTTGAGACGCAAAAATGAAAATGTTCCTAAATATTATTTGTTTAACAAATGCTTTGAAAACGAAAACAATAATAAAAAATGATGAGAATGGTTATTGTGAAGTAAATGAGAAACCGATAAAATTGGGTATGAAAAAGTTTTTGTTTTGGGTAATAAAATTGAGAGTTTTTAAAATGATGCTAAAATAGTTTCTAAAATTGTGTTTCTTTGTGTTTTTAGAGAGATTGGTTTGAGTTAACAAAAAAGTGACATGTTTCTGCAAAAATCATTCTTATCATTTTTTTTCATTTCCGTTTTCTAAGCATTTATTAAACAAACGCGAAGTAGAAAAAGTTTTTATTCTCACACCTCAAAAGATGTGTCATTTCATTTCCAAAATCTTGTCCCGTGTTTTCCCATTCCCATTTTCATTTTTAAAGCTACATTATTTAATGCATGTTTTCACAAACATATCTTTAACACAAATTTTTTTTTTTTTTTTTTTTTTTTTTTTTTTTGTATATCTAAAGAAATTTCTCTAAAAAAATTACCAAATACAATTTCAGATATTCTTACTTTTATGGTTTTTTTGTATTAGTACACCCTAAATTTATCGTAGAGTTACAATTTACACCATGAATTTCAATTTTTGACAATTTGCACTATGAACTTACAAATATGTAGTAATTTACACCACATTGACAATATTAATCTTTTAAAGGAAATTGATATGTGATTTACACATGGATTATTAATTATTGACATAAATAATCATATTTATTTTGTTAATTAACAATTTACATGCAAGTGAAGTATTAATTTTCATTAAAAAATCAATATTGCTTATCAATAGGGTGCAAATTATTACATATTGTAAATTTAGGGAGTAAATTACCAAAATTAAAAATTCATGATATAAATTGTAACTCTATAATCAGTTTAGGGGTGCACCAATTCATGATATAAATTGTTACTCTATAATCAGTTTAGGGTGCACCAATACAAAAAAAAAAAAAAAAAAAAAAAAGAAAAAGCCTATTTTTCTTTTCAGACCAAAAATGAAATCATTTTCAAAATAAATCAAAACAACATGAAACACAGATATCACTAGCAATAGGACCCTCAATTCCTAAAGGGTGAGCTTGACAACACATTTGTGATGCGAACCCTGCCAACTTGTGACGAAACCCGTCATCTAAGAAGGAACCCAAGAACGTTCTACTATCAGGTTTGGATGGGAGACCTCGACCCGTTGCTTCAACATAAACAAGAACCTTGGTATATTTGACCTCAACTCATTGTTTAATGCGAAACAAGAACCTCAGTATAAGGTAGACGCCACAAACGGTGGTGGAAATCCGTTTGATAAGTCGATAGTGAATGCCACGGAAAATTCTGATACGTTCGAATGGTTCATCAAAGAACCGAAGAGAAAATTCTCTCACATTTCTAAATTCCAAAACTTCTGAACTCACTATTACAAAGATGCCTATTTATAAGCTGACTGTTACAAAAAGGTTCCTAAAATAACTACACTAATTAAGGCCAAAATCAGGTAATTAAATTTCTTACTTGCCTAAAAAAGAAAAAGGAAACAATATGACATTTAATTGGCTGATCTCACATCTTCACTAGAGAGGAAAGTTTGACGTTTTTCTTAAATTTCTTTATTATCAGCCATAAATGTCCATGAAAAGTCAAAAATACGTATTCTTCTAGAACTAAAATAGGATCCGTATTCCATGCTCTTGTGCTAGCCATGTCCTCATCATTCTTCTCCTCTTGAAAAGGATTTGTCCTCAAATCAAGTTCATCAGCTGCGAGAAAGCGCATTTGCGACGATATTGTCTTCTTCTACCTTCTTTTTTTTTTTTTGTTTTTTTTTAATCCGGAATTTTTTCTTTATTTTTTTTAGGACAATCTCCAACAAATGGTCTGAATGAAAACAAATAAATGAGTAGTAATCCCAATTTTTCGACCCCCAGCAGGAACAAGAAACAACCTTTTTTTTTTTTTTTTTTTTTTTTGCAGACTTTTTTCTGTTTTCTTTTCTTGTCTTTTCGGGGGTTTTTTTTTTTTTTTAACTTTTTTTTTTGAATTCGACGTTTTTTTTTTTTGAACTATCAAGAACTGAAAATAAACTAGAATTCGAACAAAAAGAAAATTTAAAGGATAGATAAACCTGAGACTAGAACCGAAGCTCTGATACCAAATGATGCGAACCCCGCCAACTTGTGACGAAACCCGTCATCTAAGAAGGAACCCAAGAACGTTCTACTATTAGGTTTGGATGTGAGACCTTGACCCGTTGCTTCAATATAAACATGAACCTTGGTATATTTGACCTCAACCCATTGTTTAATGCGAAACAAGAACCTCAGTATAAGGTAGACGCGACAAACGGTGGTGGAAATCCGTTTGATAAGTCGATAGTGAACGCCACGGAAAATTCCGATACGTTCGAATGGTTCATCAAAGAACCGAAGAGAAAATTCTCTCACATTTCTGAATTTCAAAACTTCTGAACTCACTATTACAAAGACGCCTATTTATAGGCTGACTGTTACAAAAAGGTTCCTTAAATAACTACACTAATTAAGGCCAAAATCGGGTAATTAAATTTCTTACTTGCCTAAAAAAGAAAAAGGAAACAATATGCCATTTAATTGGCTGATCTCACATCTTCACTAGAAAGGAAAGTTTGACGTTTTCTTAAATTTCTTTATTATCAGCCATAAATGTCCATGAAAAGTCAAAAATGTGTATTCTTCTAGAACTAAAATAGGATCCGTATTCCATACTCTTGTGCTAGCCATGTCCTCATCAATTTGTATAAAAGCTGCGGATTCGTCTATATCATAGGTAGAGTTTGTAATGAGCTTGATGCGGGCGGGAAAGAAAGACCAATAACTTCTCCAGGAAATTCTTGGAATCTCTTTGGCAGAATGTGGGTGTTTCGCTTTGACCAATCCCCCAACTTCTTGTCCTCCACATCTAATGCATAGACCTGATTCGAAGAGGTGGTGACTATAAGCACGTTGTTATTCCGTGGTGAAAAACCCCCAGCTGTAATAGAGGCACCATCCAACCTCGAGATAAACCAATGTTGTCTGTTTCACAAGGACAAGAAAAAGAAATAAGTCGCACAAATATATAGTGTACATTGAATTTCTTACTTGCCTAAAAAAGAAAAAGGAAACAATATGCCATTTAATTGGCTGATCTCACATCTTCACTAGAAAGGAAAGTTTGACGTTTTTCTTAAATTTCTTTATTATCAGCCATAAATGTCCATGAAAAGTCAAAAATGTGTATTCTTCTAGAACTAAAATAGGATCCGTATTTCATACTCTTATGCTAGCCATGTCCTCATCAATTTGTATAAAAGCTGCGGATTCGTCTATATCATAGGTAGAGTTTGTAAGACCTGACTAATCTTGAAAGGTATGAATGGAAAAAGCAATTGGTAATAATATTACCTGACAGATTAAAAGTTTGGGTTAAATCAAAATATAGTACAGGGATAGATGATGGAATGTATTTATATGCATTATTATTGATTGGATATTTAGTCTAATTGGATTCCTTTTGGTTGACTTGTTGAATAGAACTTTAATCAGAGGTGAAAAAAACGAAATTGATTTTTTGTTTTTGGCATTTTTGAGATTAAGGTTAACATATGAGATTTTTAGGAAGTACCCCCACACAAATAGAAAACATATTCTACTTCTTCTATACAGCTTATTTTATAGTACAATGCCAGAGAGAGCTATGATGTGAAACATCAAATACAGATAAAAACATAATATTTTAATAAAAGACCAATATACGTGGTATTTTATTGTTAATAATGATATTTCACATAAGTGATATCCTTAAACATTTTTTTTTTCTATTTTTAATTAATTGTACTTACTTGAGTCATCCAGTGAGGGACCGTTGATCCCCAACTAGCACTAGTCACCAAGTGGGTAACCATCAGTACTTGTTGGTGCTAGTCGCTGAAATCACCCAGTGAGTGACTAATGGAGTAACCTGATGGGTTTGTAGCCAACGTTATATGCCTAGAGGTGTGTTTGGTTGGAGGTAGGGATGATAACGCGGTGGAGTGGGGATGGGGATATTCCCATCCCTATCCCCATCCCCGACCTTTAAAATCATCTCCATCTCCGCCTCCATCCCCACTTAAAAAGGGACGGGGCCGGGAGCGGAGATTTCCCATTTAGGGAGTCTTTCCCATACCTTTATCACCTCCGATAATATAATCATGCATTTTGAAAAATAAATAAATTTTTTTTAAATTACACTACTTAAAATAAAAAATAAATAACAAAGACTAATTAGTATCAGCCGAATAAGATTACTAAATAAAATTTAACTTTTTTTTTCTTCTTTTTTAGTAAAAAAGATGTAGTTAATTGTTATCTTTAAAAAAACACAAAAACATTTTGATTGTGTTAAAAAAATTAACATACATAGGTATGCATAATACAAATATATCTGATATATGTATATTGGGGAGAGACGGAGGCGGAGAATACTTCCCTGTCCCTGCCGCACTTCAATTAGGGGAAAAGACTTCGTTTCCATCTCCGAATATTATTTCCCATCCCTGCTCAATTTGGATTAAAGCCCTGTGGGGCTCGTTCCTGTAAGGAATATTGCCATCCAGAGGGATGGAAAAGTGGAGGGATTGAGGTGTGGAACGTGAATTTGTAACCTTATTTGGTTTGGTGGATAGGGGAAAGGAGGGAAAGAAAAAAAAAATCCTTCCAAATGTAGATAGATTAGGATGGAATAAAAGAAAAAATTGAAAGGAAAAAAAAAATCCTTTCAAATGTAGATAGATTAGGATGAAATAAAAGAAAAAATTGAACACTCATAAATCTAATCTTTTTCTTATAAGGGTGAATTTGTGATTTTACAAATAAAATTAAATAATTCCCTCCTCATTTCCTTCTAATACCAAATAAGAAAAGGGACAACCATTATTCTTTCTACCCATCATACCGAACAATTTCGAGAAAATCCTCAATTCTTTACTTCCTTCACAATCCCCCTCCTTCATACCTTATCCATTCTCTAATCCTTCCATCCTCCCAACCAAACGAGCCTAAAGTCACCGAATTTGAAAATTCTTGCCATGCGTTTGAAACATGGATCCAAATTCATATAAATCCAGTTTGAATTCACAATTCAAATAACAATTTTTTTTTGAAATCTAAATCACATCCATTTTTTCTCCTCCAACCACCTATTTGAATTCATAATTCCATTGTTACTAAACAAACACATGATAATCACAGTCGGATCAATTATCTTTAATTAATACACATGTAATTTACATTAGTACTCTCTAAACTTTCCATCATTTATAAGTTGACTTCGAATTTTTAATTTTGACATTTAAGACTAGGAATTTAACAATCCCTAACAATGCAGTCCTATTGACAAAACGAAGGACAATTTTATAAAATGACAATCACAATCAAGGTAAAAGTTTTCGGGGTGCATTTTGCACAAAAAATCATTTGGCATTTCGTCCATTACTTATTAGACTACAATTGTAACATACTTAAAAATTTAGGTTGCATTTGCCACATTAAAAATTTAGGGTCGGTCAAATCTAAAGTTCAAAGTGCCCTCGTCTAAAAAATCGTTAGATTTCAAATTATCAATTTCCATCTTAAAATCTATTTTTGTTTTTCCTTTTCACTTTTCACTTATACCAAACACAATATTTACTGCATAATTTATGCACAAAAGTACCACAACTTTTTTGTTGATTTGCAAGTTGGAGCTAGAGATTTTAATTTTAATATTTGGGACCCTAATTGTAGTCCATCAGTCAATATCCCGTATCAAATGGACTACAATTGCCAAAAAAAAAAAATCAAATTAATGGTCCAAATGTCAAAATAAAAAATTATATATCAAACCTAATAAATAAACAAAAATTCAAGATGCATTTGTGCAAGAAATAAATAAATAAAATCCTAATTATAAAAAATTTCCAAAAATTGAAAAGCTCTCTACTCTCGTCCCTCTCCCTCCAAAATTTACCCAGAGAATTTCCTCCTCCTCTCCACAATCAAACACCGAACTCCGGTCTGCGTTAGGAATGGCGGCGTCGAGCTCCGCCGCTAGGTCCGCCGCCCGGTCAGCCGCCGACGGCGGCACAACCCGAATTCGGAACGTAGCTTCGGCCATGTGCTCCGACAACCAGTCTCTGATTGGGGTAAGAGTAAAAACCCCTCCCTTTTCCACAACAAAACTCAACTTTTTTGTTTGATTTCCTTGTCGTTTGTTGCAGGATATCCGAAAGGGCTTTAGTCTGATTAAGGATCTCGCCGTCGATTTGGAGAGAGAAAATCCGTCTACAAAGGTTTATATTTTTTTATTTTTTTAAATCGAATAGTAAAAGATGCCAAAATTTTGTGCTTTGCATGTTTTATATGTATGTATATGAGTGTGACTCTTTTATGATCCTTAGTTTTATGCATGATGTTGTTGTTGTTGTTGTTGTGTGTGTGTGTGTGTGTTTTTTTTTTTTTTTTTTTTTAATTTAATTTTTTGACTAATTAGACCCATTTTGGATTGTATTTGTTGTGCTTTGTATGCTTGATATATATATATATATATATATATATAGGAGTACAATGTAATGATGTATGTACCTGTAATTCTTACATGATCCTCAGTTTAGTATGTTTATTCACTAGTTAGGCCCAGTTTGAACTGTATATTTGTTTGTTTGGTGTTTTTTTATCTATTATTTATTTATTAGCATGTATTTGGTTTGTCCACTTGAGTTGAAAATTTTGAGTTGGAGTTGAGTTGTGCGTCTGGCGTGTGTTTGGCTGATTGGAGTTAAAAAGTGTGAAAACTTGAAATATTTTCGGAAAAAAAAAAAAACCTATATGGATCTTGTGTCTTTTGTCTTAAAATTCTATGCAATTTAAAAAAAAAAAAAAATTATCTCATTTGGACTTATATATATAAAGTTATGGACTTTTAAAGTTTAAGTTTTTAAGTTGTAGTTGGAACTGAGCTAACTTTTCAGAAGAGGACAAAAACTGAGTTGAGTTTTTTCAACTTGAATGAATTTGCCAAACATAGGCTTATTTATTTATTTTGTGCGTGCGTGTATGTGTATGTCAGATGCTAGATTCAACTGCTGAGTTGCACAATATATGTTCATATATGTATGTATATTTGGTTTTGTTGTTAGATTTATTGTTTTAAACAAGCCTTATAAAAATCTGATTGGAAGAAAATGAAAACCGATTTGTCGATTTGGGTAGGTGAAGGAGCTAGATGATGCCTCTTTGGAGTTGTTGAATGCCTATGAGAGCTGTAGGAATCTCTCGGTGGCAATTCAATCTGTTGCGGATAATTACCAGCCTAAAGAGGGGGTGCTTGTTTACTCTTTATTCTGCACATTTTACTATTCCACGGCCTGTTTTAGCATTCATTTTGCGGGATGTCATTATTGCCATTATTGCTTTTCTTTTCAGTTTTCATGTTTTTCCATCCTAAATTACTTGTTGGTTTGATCTTTGAAATTCAGTTAACCGATTTCAAGAAGTTGTTCAAGGATGAGATTTCAAAGGTCAAGGCTGCTAATTCATCGTCCGATATAAAGAACCATCCTCTTAGACGCCAATACATGGAAGCTGTCTGGGTATGGCTTTTTCTTATTTCAAGTTTATGCGAGAAGCAGCCCAAAATTTTGCTTGATTCTGCCTACTAATAATAATAATAATAATAATAATAATAAAAAGCAAATAATAAATACGAACACTGTTTTTTAAGTATAAGCATCATCCATTGTTTATTTTGTCTGTTTTACGCAGTTCTCTCTTCATAGTATGAGTACCTTTCATATACAGGCAAATTTCTCCATCTTTAGTGTTGAAGTTGGAGTTATATTTTAAACCCGCTATCTGACTCATTTTATTCTAATTAAAGTAAAAATAACACATCTTAACTGTTTCATAGAAAATAAGCTCACGGTTGACAGTCACGTAAATGAAATGTTTTGGGGCCTAAGTCCCATTACATGGAGCAAGGTTTAAAAAGGCAAAATCGGGAACCAAGGTGTTTTTTCCTGATCGGCCTCGCCTCTAGGCGGATCGAGGATGGGATGATCAGCAGAATCTTTGAGGATGGAGCAAGATGTTTGTTTTCTGTATGGAAGAGTTCGATACCTAGCTTCCTTACGGGCTGATAAAGTTTTTAAGGATTTTTCCTTCTATTTGTTCCTTCTGGCATTACCCATGTAGCATTTCAAAGCAACATGAAGCAAATATAGGTATAGAACTAGTTTGTCAAGATGTGTAACATTCACTTAAATGCGAGACGCATACTCGATATGTTGGATCAACATCTGCACCAGGTGGATAAAATAATCTACTTTTATTTTATCTTTTACTGTACCGTAGATAAGAGCCCCAGTCTGCAATAATTTTGTAATTCGGTATTTGTTTGTCATACATTCTTCGTCAGAATGCATTATCATAAGCAGTCTTTCTGAAAAGTCGGTGCTCTGAATATGTTCCTGCAGAATGTTCATCATAGCGGACAGCCTATGCCAGGTGAAGAGCAGGAGGACATTGTGATGACCAGCACACAGTGCAATCTTCGTAACATGACTTGCCCAGTAAGTGGAAAGCCCATTACGGAGCTCGCTGATCCAGTTCGCAGGTACTGTACTAGGAAGTACAGACGTATATCTCTATCTGTATCAGCCTTTAATTTTTTGCGAAGAATATTGTTGCGTGGTTATTAGTACTCACAAAACTCTATGTGCCTTTTACATGCATTTGTGTTTTGTTGCAACGAGAGGACTAGTTTTTAAGATTTGACCATCCAAGGACTTTTGCTGGAAATCTGCTCTGTTTTTAAAATCCCGTGCATAACTGTTTTTATCTCGTTACTTGTGCCCACATTCATAACACTTCATTGGAATTCGTATGTCATTTTTCTTGCTGCTACATTTTCTTTTTGAAAAAGAAAATGTCAAGAAATTCTTGTTCGAGAACTATGAAATTCTGATGTGCATGTTTTGGTCCAACTATACTTTTTTCTTGAAGAAATCGTATCATTCGGAGAATGTATATGGTGCTTCCTGTTTATTAGGACTAAAGCCAGAGCATGTGCAGTGTAAAATTTTCATTCCAGTCCAATTCTTCGGCATGCTTGTCCTGCCTTCTGGAGTACGGAGGATACTCGTGCTCGCATGTTCCGAGGAGCATTCCTTAAGACAACAAACATTTTCCATCTTCATTTTCTTAACCATGCTTTTCTATGCAGTGTGGAATGCAAGCATATTTATGACAAGACCTCCATCATGCACTACATAAAGTCAAAGACTTCAAGGAAGACGCCTGCACAGTGCCCCGTTGCAGGTACTTCATTTTTCTTTTGTTTCTTTTTCTGCTAAGGAGCTATAATCTTGTGTCAGTCCTCATAGTTAAGCATATTTTCTGTTAGGGTGTCCTAAGATATTGCATCCCGGGTGCGTGGTGTGCGATCCATTGCTACGTATTGAGATCGAGGAATCGCGCGCAATGAACAAGCAAACTGGTACGACCGAAGTGATAGAAGACTTCACTGAGCCTGATGAAGAAGGGGATGATTAGTGGTCATATTTGGGCATGTTTATCATATGCCATTCGAGGATGATGTTATATGGTAAAATGCAGATTGCATGTACTGGTTGGTTACTGCTGCAGTATGTTCATATACAAGGGAGTTCTTGTGTCCAAGAAAAAGAAAAAAAAAGTTCTAGCTTTTTTTTTTTGGGTAGGTAACCGATGCAAGGGAAAAAGAAAAAAAAATCTAGTTTTTATTTATTTTTTTTTTTATTTTTAATGTAGGTAACCGAAGCAAGGGCATGTTAAAAATGTCGTCATTAATCGGACAATTATAAAGTTTTTTCCCCGAACTTTAGGTCTTTTAACAATCTGTCCTCCAAATAAAAAAAAAAAAAGAGGATAATGTCCATATTGATATTTTTTTTCGGAACACATTTTAAGTTTTTATATTTTTTAGCTATAGTCATTAAAATCTATGTACCAAATGCATAACAATTCAACATAAATTTAACCTAAAAAACTCGATTCATATCCGTGTACCAAACACGTGTTAATAGTTTTATTTTTTAATATATTCAACTTGAAATAGGAAATTCAAACTCTAAAGAGATCGGACCTTGATATCAATGGTAGGTGTGAAATTATTGATAAGTCTGTAAGTTATTATATTTTTTATTTTTTATTTTAATAACTCTTACCATTGCAGTTTCAGATTTTTCCTAGTTAGCCAGTACAAGCTGATTTAGAACATATTTTATCGATGTTTACTTTAACCTGATTTTTTTTTTTCCCTTTCTTTTCCTAAGTAAAAATTGTCGATGTAGACTAGGTGCTGATTTAGGCAATCACATAGTTAAGATAGTTTAGTTTGAGTATAATCACTCTCGTGCCAATCTCTACGAAATAAACATTTTTTGGGGTAAATATTAAATAATTTTTTTAGGGTAAATTGTTTATTTAATTCGTAAATTTTTAAATTTGTCTAATTTTAATCTCTATATATATTTTTTTCGGTAAATGGAATGATCTCAAACTATTAAAAATATTGTTACAATAGTTATTTTCATTAATTTTTGGATGAAATTCATAAGTGAATATTATTTTTTAATCAAATTAACAATGGATTCTGTCAAAAAATTAACAGAAATGACTATTGTAATAATATTTTAATAGTTTATGATCATTCAAACTACAAAAAAAGAAAATGGATTAAAGTTGTATAAACTTAAAAGTTTAAGGACTAAACGAGTAATTTACCTTAGTTTTTAATTAAAGGAAAATTAACCGTGTTACCATTTTGACAATCTACAAAAATCTAATGTGAGATATGTTAATCACGCGTTCTCTTTATTACTACTACTAATATTTAAAAAGATGAGTGTACTATAAACAATATTTTCGTCCTTACTTCTTACTTCTAAATTGTCACGTAACAATTTACTTATTATAACGTGGTAGTCCAATTATTACGACATGACGATTCAATCACGGTCACTTAAATTACATGCAAACTCATCAACTAGTTATTTTGAAAAAAACTAAAGCATACAAAAAAAAGTGAGAGACACGGAGCCAAATTATCTTTTTAATCAACAGTATGCGGGTGCTTATAATTTTCTTGTCTTAGTAGTGGCTGCCAAAAGCGCAAAAATGAGGTTCTGCAGAGTTCCTCTATGCAGAGTTTCACCACTCTGCTCCAGAGCTTTCTCACCATTCCTGCCCATCTCTCTCTCTCCTCCTCTTCCATGCCACTCTCTCACCTCCATCACCACCATCGTCTCGGCTTCCCAAGCCCAACACCTCTCGACTTCAAAGCTGAACAAAACCCGTTGGAAGCCCATGTGTTTGTACTACACCCAAGGAAAGTGCACCATGGTAATGCTGTTTAACCAATTTTTCAAACACCCTTTTGTTTGCTGGGCTGTTCAACGTTGTCTTGGTTGTCGTTTCGGTTGTTGAAGTGTTTGCTTTGTGTGTGGGAAGCTTTTTCCGTAATGCACATAATCTGTTTGATCAAATGTCTGAACCAAAGTAAGACGGATTGGGATGATGAGGCATTGCCCTTTATTTAATAGGAAGAAAAGAAGATTAGAAAGGAAAAAGAGAAAAAATATTGTCAGTAATCTCAACTTTATCTAGATCTTTTTACTACCAACTTACGTGGCGCAAAGTTGGCATCTTTTCATGCAACATTTTAATTTTAGTTGACATGACATATTAGTTAATATGACGACTTTCTAAATGACTACAATTAAAGAATGACGAGTTGTCATGTCAGTTGATATTAAAAAAATCGAAGAAGAAGCAATTAAACAATTGTACACAAGATTCATAGTAGTTCACTCTCAGTATGAGAACTATTTCCAATTTCGTTGCTGTAGAATTTTGCTATCATGAAAAAGAAGATACAAGAAAAAATTACACTTCTCTAGACTCTGTGTTAACTCTTGTGCGCATTAAGTAAGCTACACACACTTGACATCATACTGTTTCAAATCAAGACATCGAAGGATTTCCAATTCTTCTTGTTGCTGTGATCTTCGTTAGTTGTTTTAACATGTACCTGAGGTATTGAACTTGTGCCCATGGACTCCTTTGATTTGTTAAACCTCCCAGTTCACATTATCTTTTTGGGATTATAGTTCCAGCATCGTTTCTGAACTAGAAATTCGTTTCGAGTCCTTTATTCAGATATGAAGTTTGTTAGACTTAGTGCTTGGCTTGTAGTTAAAGAAACTACGTAAAATAGTTGAAAAATAAAAAGCCGTTGTAATGAGAATATTACTGAAGATAACTCACCTCATTGTAGATGGATGATCCAATGCACCTGGAGAAGTTCAACCATAACTGCTCCTGGGATCTTCGAGTCGATGCTTCCAACTTAAATAGAATCTGCTCTCAGAACTTGGATTTTTTTCTTGTGCTGGATTTGGAGGGCAAGGTTGAAATTCTCGAGTTCCCAGTTTTGATGATTGACGCCAAAACTATGGAAGTGGTTGACTTTTTCCACAGGTTCACTCCGTTCTCTAGTTATTGCACATCCCAATGCCATTTTTTTTCCCTAGTCTTCATTGCGGAGTTTTGTGTTTTGTTTTCTTAAGGGAAGAGTTGCACATGCTTCCCACATTTTTTTTTTGATGCAGTTGTTTTAATTTCGCTTCTATATTGTCTCATTATGTATGTCCTTTTTCACTTTCAGGTTCGTGAGGCCCTCAGGAATGACTGAACAAAGAATAAATGAGTATATTGAAGGAAAGTACGGAAAATTTGGAGTCGATCGGTATGACACTAGTTCAACTTTTTGTCTCTTATTTTAGAAACTAAATTACATAGATGGGTCAAAGAACGAAAATCACCTATAAATGATACAGTTTGTCAAGCACATGATAAAAATAATAATTATTTTTCATTTTCCAATTATACTAGATTTATATTTCAACAAGACTAAGCAACGTCTGAATGATTGTTATTAGTAACAAATTTTAATGATTGCTAATTGCAAGGACAAATTTCTCTCATATTTACGTGAAGCGAGAACTAAATTCAAATTTCAATACATGAGACATTTTAATAACAAGTGGGGAAAACGTGGTGTTTTGAAGGAACACGGGGGATATGGGGAAATTAATGATGCTTTATATATTCTTGGACTCTGGGTTCCATGCAATAAGTTATCATTTACTGAAATTGGCTTTAGTTTTCTGCACTTATGCTTCTACAAGAAGACTGATAAGACTTATAAAAACTGCAGTGTCTGGCATGATACAGCTGTACCATTTAAGGATGTTCTTCAACAATTTGAAGACTGGTTGACTCAGGCTTACTTGTGGGAAAAACATACGGGCGGGTCTCTAAATAGAGCTGCATTTGTTACTTGGTCAGTTTGATTATTCCTATTCTCAATAATTGAATTTTGTTTGCACCAGAAAACATACTCATTACAAATTTTCTTCTTAGTGCTTCGTAAGGTGTCCCTAGTGTATAAAATTCAGTGCAATTTTGATACTTTGCAAGCAATTGGGATGGATATATAACGAACTTGTGGAAGTTGCTGATTGGTTTTTACTTGTGTTAGTGGAAACTGGGATTTGAAGACAAAGGTTCCTCAACAATGCAAAGTGTCGAAGATGAAGCTTCCCTCGTATTTTATGGAATGGATCAATCTGAAAGATGTGTACCTTAATTTCTACAAGAGGAGGGTTAGTTTATATTTACCTGAGTTAATTTCCTTCTAGCAAAATTTCATGTTGCATTTTTTGTCTGAACGTATCACATTATAGTGGTTGCAAGTTTAGTCGAGTAGTAATTCTACAATCACCTCTAGTGTTATGATCCAGAGTTCAAATCCCCCAACCTCAAATTAAAGAAAAAATAATAATATTATTGCCTCTCTTCATATAGTATTGTAAAACTTGAAGGAGATCAAATCGTGTTTTATTCTGATTGGTGGCGATGTGTGTAACAAATTAGTTGGCACTGAAGTCGATGTTTTTCCAACCTACGGAATTGTAGCCAAATCTGACGTCCATGAACTCAGCCGACCTATAATGCAGTTTTTTATCAGGTTCTAAGTTGGTCTGTTGGTGATATGTTTGCTTGGTTGTGGATGACAGGCCACGGGAATGGTGACAATGATGAAGGAGCTCGAGATACCGTTGGTAGGAAGTCACCATCTTGGATTTGACGACACGAAGAACATCTCGAGAGTATTGCAACGCATGCTTGCGGATGGTGCACTGATTCGAATTACCGCAAGGAGGAAGGCTGATTATCCAGATGATGTGGAATTTCTATTCAAGAATAGAATAAGGTAGCTATTTCTATCTGTATATTTCTCTGCTAATTTGTTTTCTTCTTTGTAATGTCAATACCAAAAGAGAAAAAGGGTGATTTGGTTCCTCTCTCTCTCTCTCTCATAGAGCAGAGCTGGTAAATTTTGATGGAAAATGGTTTTGCAAAAACTGCTCTCTTTCTCAACAATTATTAGGTGATAAAGTTGGCTTGTCTTATTTTTTTAGATGCTTGGTCATGTTCCTAGGTTGTCTTCTTTACACAAATGTGTTAGAAATAAAGGGAAAGTCTTGCAGTCTTTTAATATTAGATCACATCAAAATCATTCTAAAAAATAATTAATTAAAAAAAAAAAGAACAACTTTGTGTGAAATCTAATGAAAGATTTAACTGTTTAAAATTGTACAGTACTGGTAGTTAGTTTTGTTTTGTTTTTTTGGTTTTTTTTTTTAATTAATAATTTTGGTATCGTGCCAAAGAAATTTTCAGAAAAGAGAAAAGAAAATTATCCGTAACGAAACAGGGACATACATTTCTGATTTTTCATTCTTTAATGAGGTTTCGGCTACATTTAGATATTTAAAAAATAAAATGCATGCTGTATGAATGGCCAAAATATCGGGCCTCTTAGGCCATAAATTTTTTTTGTCAAACCAATAAACTATAAATTTAATTATATAAATCCTCAATTCTCATAATAAATTAGGTAAAATGATCAATTTACCCAATTAAATCATGATTTATCATTTTCAAGAAAAAGAAAAAAATCATGATTTATCCTAAAACATGGACACAAAAGAAAAAGTGTAAGGATTTAAAAAAAAAATCAAAAGAAAAATTGTTTGGTAGGGCATGTAAAAAAAAAACGATATTGATATGATACTATTTAGAGCGTTAGATTTTAATAGATTATGAAAGTTTTGCATGTTTTTCTTTTTATTATTGATATGAATTTGATCCGATCATGCATAAACATGCAATCTTGATAGAAATGCATTAGCATGGAAGGGCCCTAAAAGAGTTCAAAACAAAGATTCATCTGAATTTTCCTTTAATTAGCTTCCGTGCATTGGAAAAAGTTGTTATGTTTTCCTTTTCTTTTCGGAGCAAATGGGATGTTCAAATTTAATATATAGTGAAAACCCAAACCTTATTTTCCTCAAAAAAAGAAAGGAAAAAAAAAAAAAAAAAAACTTACTTTTGAAGCTTAGCTTTCTTTACTCTAATTAAAATCAAGTTAGGATGGGAATAAGTGTTTTATGTTTTGTTTGACATTTGAGTTCATCTCAAACTAAACTAAATTTTTTCATCTCAATTTTTTTTTTCCTGAAAAGTCAACATAATTAATAACTAGTTTTTGAAAAGTCAACCAACTCCAATTTAAAAATTTCATCTTTAACTAACTTACCAAATGGAGGCATAGAAAATGATAATTTAGGTAGTATCAATTGAAAGAAATAGTCATAATCTAAGGTTATAATCTGTCCTTTAAAAAAAAAAGTTATAAATCTAAAAGTATAGACATATTTGATTTCCTAAGAAAAAATTGAGCTTGATACAAAATGTACTTTGGAAAAGAAGGTTGTTCCCTTTGTAGCAAGCAAACTCAAGAGTAAAAACATCTAAAAAGTCCCCTTCCCTTTTCTTTTTTTTGCTTCATTATCCATACATCCTTTTCAATTTTATAATTTTGCCCCACTCTTTAAACATGTTTTAGTTGTTCTCCACATCTTTTAAGTATATTTTATACAGAAGAACTTCTTGCGTAAGAATAAGTTGGACAAAATAACCCACAAAAGGTGGGTAAATAAGAGAAGACAAAACTCTTGAAATTTACCAAATAGATTTTTGGCACTAAAAAGGAGCCGTTGCTCCTTTGAGAAACCAAAACCAATATAAATTTGCCAATTTGATCCCTATTTGGTTTTTGTGACTTACAAATCCCACCTATTTGGCGGGCAACAAAATAAAAATTGAACAAAAAAAAAAGCAATAAAAAATAAAAAATTAAACCCTTATCACTTTCACACACTAGCGCGTGTAAAACACACTCTACAATTCACGAAAAAACAAAGGGCAATTGTTTATCACGCGCTTCAGTAAAGAGTGAGCCTTAACCCAGAAAAAACCCATTTGTTAAAAAAAAAAAAAAAGAAAAAAAAATTCTCTCCTCTTTACGCCCTAGAGAGCCTTTATATAGCTGAAGAACAAACAGAGGAGAGAAAAAAAATTCTCAGAATGAGAAAAAAAAGTTTCAGAAAAAAACCCAAAACCCAGAACCAAATTTTCATTTTGAGGAGCCATAAGAGCTCGAAAAGCGTAAAAGCTTGAATCTTTTCTTAGTTTCTTGGAATCTGCTTCTAGGGTTTGTTCTGTTTCTTCCTCAAAATTTCTCTCCATTTGAACTTGGAGAAAAAGTCCACTCGGTGAGTGAAATTGTTCATTTCAATGCTTCTGTTCTTAATCCGAGATTTTTCGAGCACCCAATTGGATAAATAACGTGATCGAAATAAGAATCCATCTGCTGGAATCTCAAATTTCTGCATATATAGATGTATAGATATTGTGTATAAGAGTGTCTATATAATTTCTATATCTATCTGTTGAGATATTTTGTGGATTCTTGTCATGCGATTTTCGTTGCATTTGGGTACGTCGTCGTCTCCGGAGGAAAGAAAGGGTTCTAGTCCGTCGGGCCCTCGGCTTCGGAAGAAGCACAAGAGGCTCGACGCCATTTGTGAGGAGGAGTACAACAGAAACCATGGGGATTTGAATGGGAGTGGCGGCGGGGCGGAGACGGGGACGGGGAGTGGTGAATTGGAGATCCGTAGAAGCTCGCGGGTTCGTCGGGCTCCGGTTTTGCTTGATGTTTCGCCTCCCCCACCGAAGAAGCGGCGGAAAAATAAGAAGAGTAGTGTGTCTAGTGTTGGAAAAAATGTGACAAGTACGCCGCGTGGGATGAGCTCGAGTTCGGAGGATATGGATACCCCCGGGAGTTGGAAGTCAAGATTGAGATCGAGAAGTAGAGGTGTTAGGATTGACGTGAAAGAGGAGGGGGGTACGCCAAGGGGGAAACGAAAGCTTTTTGAGGATATAGATGGAGATAGAGCTCAAAATAATGTTTCGGGAAATGAATTTGGCGGTGAAAAAGGTGAATCAGAAGGTGGTAGGTATACAGTTGTGAATTCGAAGAGACCAGGTAGGATTAAGGCAACAAATAGTTCGAATACTGAAGAAAAAGAGAGTGATACAAGTGTTGTTAAAGATGAAGATAGGAGGGAAGAAGCAGAGCTGGCCGGGAATGAGGGAAAGGAGGATGAATTGGAACAGGATAACGATTTAGGTGGCATTACTGAAAGGGAAACAGTATTTGGTGATCCCACAAAGCTAGTTGAGACAGAGAAGCATCTGCAGGTGGAGGATCGGTGCATTTTCAGTGATACTAAGGAAACCGTGGACAATGTGGAGGCCATCGAACATGTAGAGAAGCAGATGGAACAATTAGACCTCGGGCAAAATCAAGCCGAAGAAGTAGAAATTGCTGGAGCCCCAGAAAATGAAACTGATGTGGCCATTGATCATCTAGAGAAGCAGGACGAACAATTAGACTGTGGACAAAATCAAACTGATGTCGTGGAAATTGCTCCATCGTCAGCTAATGAGATGGACGGTGCAGGTTGTTCTGATGGTAGGGATATGAAGTGGACCGAACTTGCTGAAGCATCTTATGTGAAAGAAAATGATGTTAAGGTGGCCAAACGTGCAGCAAGTGATATGCTTGGAAAGCCGCGCATTAAGAAGGGCAGACATTGTGGTTTGTGTGGCGGAGGGACAGATGGTAAGCCTCCGAAACCATTAGCTCAAGATACAGGTGAGAGTGAGAATGAGGTGTATAGTGGCTCTTCAGCTTCCGAGGAACCCAATTACGACATATGGGATGGTTTTGGTGATGAGCCTGGTTGGCTGGGGCGCCTTTTGGGTCCTATAAATGATCGTTACGGAATTGCTGGAATATGGGTTCATCAACATTGTGCAGTATGGAGTCCAGAGGTGCGCTTTCTTGACCCGTTTAATCTTTTGTGCTTTGCTCTAACACTATATTGATTATCAGTATTAACAGAAGAACAACTTAGGTTATAAACTTAAAGGGGTGAGAACGTAATCTACTGCTATATCTTCTTTTAGGCTTTGTAACCGCTAGTTTCCAGTATATTGCTCTGACCTTAAATTGTTCCAGTCGTATTTGTCACTGTAACTTTCCGTTTACTTTTAATTTGTATTTGCAGGTTTATTTTGCTGGATTAGGTTGTTTGAAAAATTTAAGGGCTGCCCTTTGTAGAGGAAGAGTGTTGAAATGCACTCGTTGTGGAAGGCCAGGAGCCACTATTGGATGTCGCGTTGATCGATGTCCAAGAACTTACCACTTGGTTAGTTATTTCTCTCTGCAACAGAAGAAAGTTATGAATTTGTGTGAGATATTCGTGAATGTGCATGTCCTTGTCCAGATATGACAATACTCGATTACCTGTATGAATTTACAACAGTCTTTGATGGTATGATTGTTTTTTCAGCCTTGTGCTCGTGCAAATGGGTGTATCTTTGATCATCGCAAATTTCTTATAGCATGCACAGATCATCGGCATCTCTTCCAACCTCACGGTGCCCAGTATTTGGCGAGAATAAAAAAACTTAAGGCAAAGAAAATGAAGCTGGAAATAAGAAAACTTGCAAATGATGCTTGCCGAAAGGACATCGAGGCAGAGGAGAAATGGTTAGAGAACTGTGGCGAAGATGATGAATTTTTGAAGCGTGAAAGCAAGAGACTTCATCGAGATTTGGCCAGGATTGCACCTGTGTACATTGGAGGCACAAAGTCCGAGTGTGGAAAAATGTTTCAGGGTTGGGAATCTGTTGCTGGCCTTCAGGATGTCATTCAGTGCATGAAGGAAGTTGTCATATTGCCTCTACTATATCCGGAGTTCTTTGATAGTCTTGGCCTTACACCGCCTAGAGGTGTTCTTCTTCATGGGTATCCTGGAACAGGAAAAACTCTAGTCGTTCGGGCATTAATAGGTGCATGTGCCCGTGGTGATAAACGGATAGCTTATTTTGCCCGAAAAGGTGCAGATTGCTTAGGGAAATATGTTGGTGATGCCGAGCGCCAGCTAAGACTATTATTTCAGGTTGCTGAGAAATGTCAGCCTTCTATTATATTTTTTGATGAAATAGATGGATTGGCGCCTTGCCGTACAAGGCGGCAAGATCAGACCCATAGTTCAGTCGTGTCAACATTGCTTGCTCTATTGGACGGTTTAAAATCCCGAGGTTCAGTTGTAGTCATAGGTGCAACAAATCGTCCTGATGCGGTTGATCCAGCATTACGGAGGCCAGGAAGATTTGATAGGGAGATCTATTTTCCACTTCCCTCGCTCAAGGACAGAGCCGCTATTCTCTCTCTTCACACTCAAAAGTGGCCGAAACCGGTCACTGGATCCTTGCTCCAGTGGATTGCAAGAAAAACCGCAGGCTTTGCCGGTGCAGATCTACAGGCACTTTGTACTCAGGCAGCCATTACTGGTTTGAAGAGGAATTTCCCTCTGCAAGAGATTTTGTCTGCTGCTGAGAAGAATTCTGGCGGTAAACGCCTTCCTCTTCCTAACTTTGCAGTAGAGGAGAGAGATTGGTTGGAAGCGCTATCATGTGCTCCGCCTCCATGCTCTCGTAGGGAAGCCGGAATGGCTGCAAATGATGTAGTATCTTCTCCTCTTCCTTTCCACCTCATTCCTTGTCTGCTGAAACCATTAGCTGCTTTGCTGGTCTCTCTTCATCTCGATGAACGAGTCTGGTTGCCGGCTCCACTCTCTAGAGCTGCTAGCATGATTAAAACCGTGATTGTTTCTAATTTGGCCAAGAAGAATTTAAACAGTGATTGTTGGTGGTCATTTTTTGATGATTTTATTCAACAACCAGATGTTGTAAAGGAAATAGAAAGGAATCTTTTGGATTCTGGAATTTTGGTTGGAGATGCCGGTATCGCTGCTTCTATTGATTTTGACGATGAGACTGGTGACATCAATGGGAACTACAAATCTTTTATGAAACGCAATGGTAGAACCGACACAAATTTGTTGCGGTACACTTCATGTCCATCAAGAAATAAATCAGGATTCCGAATGTTGATTGCTGGAAGTGCTGGATCTGGTCAGAGGCATCTAGCTTCTTGTCTTGTTCGCTGCTTTGTTGGGAATGTTGAAATTCACAAGTTTGATTTGGCTACAATTTCACAAGAGGGGCATGGAGATGTGGTGCAGGGGATAACCCAAATATTAAGTACATTCTCTCTCTCGCTCTCTCTCTCTCTCTCTCTCTCTCTAGAATGTATTCTTCTTTATACTATTCTTTCTAATATTTTAGCTGTGCCTTAGCAATTGGACATGTATTCAGTATAACTATTGGTCTGATTGGAAAATTGGGTGTCATGTTGACGGCCTTGTTCGAAAATTTTGTACCTTTGCAGGGATGCTTTATCGCTTTCCTTTGCCGCACCCTGCCCCTTGCTATGTAGTTCTTCATGAGCGTGTAACATGTTGATTGCTCGTGATAAAAGTTACCTGTCACTCACCAGTATAACTAAACAATACGCTAGAATTTCTGGTGTCATTTTATCTGAGACAGCTAAAGGTTATTGACAGTCGATTGGGGAATGATAAGGTTTAAGCAATGCAGAATAAAAGTGATGTGAAATGAGTTGAATTTGAATGATAAAAAACTGTCAAAGTGATGTGAAATGAGTTGAATTTGAATGATAAAAAACCGTCAAATCAGTATACACATTGGGCTTGTTTATTGGTAGACAGAAAGTTGAAGTTGAAATATAAGTAGCTAATCTGGAGAAGTAAAACCTAACAAAATCATCGAAAGAGCAATTCAAGTTCAAACTTTGAGCACCACAATAATGTTATATGCTAATTCCTGTTTTTGTAGCAGCGAAATGTGCCGGTTTGACTTCATGCATGGTATTCATGCCAAGAATAGATTTGTGGGCTGTGGAAACTTCTCAGCAAGCAGTCGAAGAGAGTGATTCCATTTCAACCAATGACCAAAAGTGCCATGAGAAGGTTGTTGAAAAAGAAAACATTTCTGGTCCACAGAAACGCAAATCATCAGAGTCAGCAGGAGAGCAAGGTGTTACTCATAGGGCTTCAAGTTCCTGGAGCTTATTTGTTGAGCAGGTGGAATCTCTTCGTGTTTCTACGTCCTTAATGATTCTGGTATTTTTTTTCTCTCTCTCTCTATACACACACACACACATATATATATCTATATGCTTGCATATATCTATACATTGTGTTTGTTGCATGGTTTCTATAGTTGCCGCAAGGCAGTTCTCATTGACAATTGTATTAGTATTTTAATCATCATGGTTTCTTGTTTGTCTCAAAACAGTAGAGGTCTCACTTTCTAACAATTTTCTCTTTCTAACGTTGTTGTTTGGGCCGCTTTCCTTATTTTCATCATTTGCATAGAATTCTTTGATCCATTGTACTTCTGTATATCAATGCCATAATATCATCAAATGTTTATAAGTTGTGATGCTTTTCCTATTTTTCATTAGGCAACATCAGAAGTTCCATATTCATTGCTTCCCATAGAAATCAAAGAGTTCTTCAAGAAAGTGGTATCAAATTGCACTCAGTCAACTCGTGTTGAGCAAACAGTTCCTCGATTTGCTGTGCAAATTGATGGGAATTTCGACCATGATATGGTGATTAACCTATCTGCAGCCAAGTTATCGAGGGATGTGGTTCAACAGCTAATTCAGTTTCTTCACCAAAGATCGCACATCCATACATCATTATCAGAGGAGTATAGATCGTCGGATTTGATTGAAGAGCAGGTAGTGATGCTAAATCCTAGTGCGGTTCATGGATCAGATGATGCACCAACACAACGTAATGAAGAATCTGTTGTTAATGCTCCGCTTCCACCTAATAATAGAACGGTCAAGGGAAGATCGAATTTGCATCTAGCAATAGCTTCATTTGGCTACCAAATTCTGCGATATCCTCATTTTGCTGAGCTCTGTTGGTTCACTTCGAAGCTGAAAGAAGGTCCCTCTGCGGACATAAGCGGACCGTGGAAAGGATGGCCTTTCAATTCTTGTATTGTTCATCCCGGTAACTCACAAGAAAAGATAGTGGCTGGTTCTAGCTCTGGCAATATTAAAAGCAAAGAGAAACTGGGTTTAGTTAGGGGCCTCGTTGCTGTTGGCTTATCGGCATACAGAGGTGTGTACACTTCACTCAGAGAAGTCTCAATCGAGGTTCGGAAGGTTCTTGAGCTTCTAGTTAAACAGATCAACGAAAAAGTTCAAGCTGGGAAAGATAGGTATCAGTACGTTCGTCTTTTGTCGCAAGTGGCCTTTCTGGAAGATAAGGTTAACAGCTGGGCATACGCACTGCAAAGGTAAGATTGTCATCAACATTCGTATGCTTACGGCTTCGTTTTCATTTGGTATGCTGTTTTCTAATTAAATTTCTTTGTATTTCAGTTTAGAGCTGGATTCTCCGGTGATCGTGGCAAACCCTCATCCCAACAGCACCGAGGATGCAAATACCGAAGTTCAAGGTGAGGAAGGCAAGCCACATATTTCTAGCAAATGCTCCAACGAGCCCGAAGTTCGAGAAGAACATTCACAAGGGTTTGATGCTGAAAAGGCTGAAATAGACTTGAACAAAGAAGGTGGTGATTTCAGTTACCCTAGTTTCGAGGGTGGAGTTTCAAATACAGATACACCTCTGCCGAATGATGTCCTGATGGATAATTCTTTGCCAGAAACACCTGTTCACAATTTGGATGATTCTAACCAATTGGCAGGTAAAACTTTGAACGAGCAGAATGGGACGCACGCTGAACTGAACAAGTCTGAAAATGGCGGAAACAATATGTTGCTGGACACAGATTCTGCACTCTTGGAGCTTCCAAATGGACTTGCACGTACGGATTCTGCTGTCATATCTGAGGACGGTCTGGGTTCCGGAAAATCCAGGGGCGTCTCAATCCTGGTTACTGATATCCTTAGAGAGACTGCTAATGAGCCTGTGCCTGATGCTGACAAGAATGTTCAAGATGTTGACTTCCCTTCAGTCAAAACTGCCGAGTCTGAGGATGTATGTTTATACCGTTGTTGCCCAAAATGTGTAAACATTATCCTCAGTTTGACGAAGAAAATTCTTATTCGTGAGTGGGAGATGGACAAGAGTCATCGGACGGTGGAGGATGTTCATGATGTTGTGGCATCGTTATCCCTTGATTTTCTTTCTGCCGTCAGAAGAGTTTATGTTGCTGGAAATATGAGCAGCAATGTGTTTGATGAAAAACCAAGGAAAGAAGAGAAGTTGTTGGAACGTCCAGAACTCAGATCATGCGATTGCAATAGTTCCGGAAACGGGATTGTTGTGCCAATGGAATGTGGTTGTCACTCCATAATCCGTAGTATGGAAGCTGATACTTCTCCGAGTGCTCAATCCACACTTGAGATGAATTTTGTTTTCAGAGATGGTGTGCTGGTTCATATGGATCCTGACAAGGATGCTTCTTTTCACTGTAAATTCGAGACGGTATGCCTCTGTTCTCTTATAGAATCAATACTAACGATCAAGCGGTCTTCTGATTGATTTATCGTCATGGTTTGGATTACTTAAAATCGAAATGCTTGGTCCGGCGGAATTTAGTTTCTGAACTTTTACTAGAGGTATCAAAATTTTGTCAGACTGTGTCGAAACAGTCCTATACACATTCCCTTTTGTTCCGAATCTTTTTTTTTTTTTTTTTTTTCCTGCAATCTACTCGTATAAGTTTTGACACTCCTGAGGAAGGAGCTAATCTATACCATTGTAAGTATTATTGCGACGTTCTTAGTCGTTCGTTATTCTTTCGGAAAACATATAAATTCATGCTTCATGTGTTTAAATCTCTCGTTGTAAACGCGCTTATGGTGATTCTACGATAAATCGATTCCTTAGTTCCCGCAAGGTATATGCATTTTTTAATAGTAATTAGTGAGATCCGAAACTCATTATCCTCGTTTAACATGTTTCTTTTTATGTCATTTGAATGATGTTATAACACTAAATGTTACGAATAATCGGGTCAACGTAATAAGAATTAGACCTAAAACGATTCCAAATAAAAAACTTTGTTCATTTTAATTATTTTGAAAAGTAAAAAAAAGGAAAGAGGTAATGTCTAATCATTACATGTAACTAGTATTATTGATGAATCTCAATGATCAAGAACTAAAAATGGACATGATAAGAAACTTTAGCATATATGAATTAAGGTGTAAAAATCAAATCACCAATCTACAAATTCATTTTTTTTTAAAAGGACAAACAAAACATAAGGACTAATTCTTTCATCAGAAAGTAAATAAGATGAAAAAAAAAAAAAAAAATTAGGTGACGAGAGCATGATGAAATTAGGAAAAAAACAAAAAAAAAATAGTCAACCATAATTTACTTGCAAAAGCATAAAATATAAAAATATATAATATAAATAGAACAGCCAAACTAAGCAAGATTTAACTATGATTTACCAGCTCTTCCAGATTCTTGACAAACTCATCAATATACCCACTCATGAAACCCGTTTTCCCCAACGACTCTCTCCACTTTTCATGGTTTTTCCTCACTTGAATCCCCACTTCACTGTCCTTTTCCACCACAGATTTTATGGCTTTTCCCAAGCTTTCCTTGGAAAACCACCCATTTTCTTCCTTCTCAACCTCCACAGCCACCTTAAGTTCTCTGGCTAATAGCTTGGTGTTCAGTATCTGATCACCCAAGTGCGGGATCAGCACGATCTGATTGTCGTTCAACAACGATTCCCACATCGAACCGAACCCGCAGTGGTTCACGAAACACCCGACCGACGGGTGGTTCAGTATTAATGGTTGTTGAACCCAGCCTCCGTAAACTATGCCTCTCTCCTTTACCCTTTCTACGAACCCAACCGGGAAGGCTTCTTCCACTGTTTCGCACCCCACGGGGGGTTTCAGGGCGATGAGAAACGGAAAACCTGTTGATTCAAATCCTAAAAGAAGTTCTTGAAATTGGTTTTTTTCAAGAATATGTTGGCTACCAAAAGCGCAAAAAATGACCGAACCCGGTTCGAACCGGTTTAGCCACTCGGTCCACCGGTTCTCCAATGATGTGATTCCGGTCGACTCGGGAAAAACCGGTCCGGTTAAGATCAATGGTTTTTTGTACTCGGACACCATGTAATCGCACAACTCGCCTTCTAGTTCTCTACACGTTCTTATGCTCAAAACGTCGCTTTTTCTCATTGCCGTCGTCGTCCGCTCGTAGAACGTTATGCCGTCCCCGAACGGGAGAGAAATGAAGAGAAGCGACCGGACTTCAGGCCCTCGGAGAACGATGGTCGACGAGGGGTATCCGGGTGGTGGATCTTTAATATCCTCCTCGGTTACCGCCCTGTTAGTGGGAACATTCCGCGACGGGACTAGCGCGATGGCTAGGGACGACGCGGAGACGACGCTGTAACAGACAGACAGCGCGTCGATGTGTCTTGTGATGTCGGGCACCCAGTGAGCAAAGTCATAAAAGACAATGCGGGGTTTGGCGGCGAAGAGGAAGGCCTCGACCTGGGGGCGCGTGAGGTCCATGGCGGCGGCGAGCAAGTGAGTCACGGAGAGGTGGATCTCGGAGGCGGTCTCGACGCCGGGAGGGAGGCCGTCGACGTGGGGAACGGTGATTGGATGGAAGGTGATGAGGTTGGGGTGGAGACTTAGATGCTGGAGCTGAAGCTGAGCTTTTTTCGGCGAAAGGATCGAAATTCGGTGGCCTCTCGCGGCGAGCTCGTTGGCCAGCTGAATGAACGGCGTGATGTGGCCGGCGGCGAACCATGGGAACATGGCGATGTGAAAATTTGCCATTTTTCTTCTTATTGTTAATAGCTCACACACGGGGATAATATATACATATATGCGTCCCTTTATAATAGTTTTCTTTCTATATAATTTTTCCTCACTAACTTAACAAGTCACATGCTAGATAGGGACATAATATATATATATATATATATATTTATTTATATTGGGCAGTTGAATAAAAAAAAAAAGTTCTTACTGTATAGTCTTCTTAAACAATATCTTTCTCAATATCTTTTATATATATTTATCTTAAATGTGTGTACATATATATATATATATTTACATATGCGTGTGTGTAATTTTTCCTTTATTCTATATATACGAGTTAATGCTAAGTGGAAGCCAGTTCCTTTTGTTTTGTAAAGTTCTATTTTTTTATTTTTTTAAACGGTGTCGCAGGTTTTCAGGAGATAAGCGTGGGAGTTTGCTATTAATATACGTAAGGGGTAAACTTATTTTACCTCACGTGAAATTATTAGATATGTTACTGATGAATCCAATATGAGTTGAGGATTTTAGTTTCGTGTATACGGTATTATGAACTCATTTGCATTGGTGTTTGTAAGTTTCTCTTAGTTAAATATAATTCTCTATTTAAATATATATATATATATATATATGGTTATATAATAGCTTTCACAAGAATTTGCCTTTCAGTTGAATTTTGAACTTTTTTTTTTTTATATAACTTCGGATGAGAATATTTTAACTCTATACCTTATATTAAAATCAGGTGTAAAGTTATTATTAGACTAGTTTGTAATGACGATATTTGTTATTTTTAGGGTATTTTTTGTTATATATATATATATGCATATAGTATATATATGCCAAGTAATAAACTGTAAGGGCCATTTATGAGAATAATTGCACATTATACAGTGACTAATTTTATTTTATTTTATTATATTTTTTTTCAGTGGAGCTGTCCGAAGGGAAGGTCAAGGGTGTATGGTCTTGGATTTCCACAAGTTTGATGTAACTGACCTATTTTGGCGGATTTCAATTGGACCCAAAAAAATCAGGAAAATAGAAGTTTGTTTGTTTGTGATTTTTTAATATGGGAATCATGGCTCCCACTAACTAAAAATTTATAAATAAAAATATTCATAAATTTCAAGAATTTCTCATCAAATCTTTATATTCTCACTCGTTGAACTAGTTCTAGCGAGACAAAAAAATAAAAAGCACTTATTTAAGTGCCTAAATATTAGGATCTTTTAATACATGTGTTACCAAGAAAAAGAAACTTGTATCCTTGTATCAAGTAGAGGAATTTGTTAGGATTCCATTCTCATCCCAAATTACCCCATGTGAGAAAGTAAATTCTAAATATAACTCCTGATATGATGAAAAGTTCAGCTCTATTCTCATTTCTCACCCTCTAATTCACTCTTTACCCCCACAAATTTTTGAGAAGTTTTAATTTTTGGTGAATTATTCATAAATAAAATACTTTTAAGTACAAAAATATTGTAAAAAAAAATACTCTTCAAGCACACACTTTCGAATAAAATACACTCTTCTTCTATGCGGAAAGTGATTCATGTCGTACAACGTTGTCCATGATTCTCTTGCATAGGATATCGGTTGGTTTCTTCGCATACTTGGCGGTGGTTCATGTTGTGCTCTTTCTCAGTTCAGTGAATTGTGCAACCCATACATTGACACTTTTTTTTTTTTTTTTTTTTGATAGATTATGCATCGACATATTTTGCTTTAGCTCACAATGTGGAGCCATTTTAGTTGTCAGAAATACAATACCTTGTTGTATTCCTATACTTGATGATTTGAAACGTTACTGGAAATCAACCGCTTTTATCTAAACTACTAATAAAATAAAATAAAATTTTAACAATTCATTCCTCATTTTTGTATGTTATTATCCACTTTGAGTCTCGTGGGTCGAACCACACGGTTTTGCTCGTGAGCTTACCCCAAAAGGTCTCATATCATTAAGAGGTGATTTTTTTACTTATGAACTATCACATATATCCATTCACAAGCAATGTAGGACTGCACAGCTTCTCCTTTCTTTGTAGGGACTGATGATTATCACAATCACTCCTCCCTTTGGGGTCCAACGTCCTCACTGGCTACACTTTTGGTTGGGTATATGCTTTTATATCATTTGTAATAACTCATTCCTCCCTTTAGTATAATAGTGTTCGCTTTGGATCTCATACTTGCACAGTTTTGCTCTTGGACTCATCCCAAAAGACCTCATATCATTAAGATGTGGTCTATTTACTTATGAATTATTATGTATATTCATTCCCAAATGATGCGGACTATACAACTTACTCTCTTTTCTTATATTGACTGACCTCCTTTTAGAAGGACCTTTATTTTTTAGCTGACATATTAGATGGAGAGAGAGAAGGAGAGAAAATCATTGAATGATTCTTTGAAGATGGGTTAATTACTAGGTAATACTTTAAAGTAATTTAATGAATCGATAATTTTAAAAGGGTATGAGAAGAGTAGACTCGATTGGCAATAAACCAACTCAACGTTAATTTATGAGCTTATACAATCTATGGGATTTTTTTTTTAAATAAGGTCATTTTTTTTCTCACTTGCTAGCTTCTCCTTTTGCCCTTTGTCTTTTCATTTTTCCTAAAAGAAACAAAACAAAACTCCAAACCATCCTTTTGTTACTTATTACAAACTAGTTTTTAACACGTGCGTGAAAAATTTGTTAAAATTTGATTAAAAAGAATTTTTAGGTATTAATATAATTAGAAAAATTTTTTGTTTAAATAATAAATCATAAAGAACAAGTATTTGAATAAAGCATAATTTGAAAATATACGATTTAAAAAAAATAAAGAAGCCATGAAGGAAAAAAAAAAGAAGGAAAAAGTGAAGATAAATGTTTGAAAAGCAACATTTTAATAAGTTAATATTAGAATAAAGAAAAACCTGGATCAAAATAAATTGATGAAATATTTGAACAATAGTCTAATGGAATTGTGATATGAAATTAAGTTAGAAAGATAATAAAGAAAATGATATTTAAATAGGGTCATCTTTGTGAAAATAAAAAAAAATAGGGCAAATTTTTTTTTTTTTTAAAAGGTTGTCTTATATGTTAGAGGCTTTTTCTAATGATATTTGTCATCTTTTTGAAACCGGTTATATCCGGTTTTGAATTGATTAAAAAGTAAGTATCAATTTGGTGTTAAGGTTTGGATTATAAAATTTGGGTTTAAATTATTTGTGTGTCTATTAAGGTATTTGAATTATTTGAGTTAAAAAGTGTAAAAACTTAAAATATGTTTGGGAAAAAAATATCAATATGAAACTTGTTTCGTTTATCTTGAAATTCTATGCAATTAAAAAAAACATCTTATTTGGATTTGTCTATGTAAAGTTATGAATTTTTAAAGTTTGAGTTACAAAACTGTGTGAATAGTAAAACTGAGGGAAAAAGACAAAAATTGAATTGTGATTTTAAGGTTTTGATTGTGTCTAAACGCATGATAAATCATCAATATCTAGATGCAATTTGATAATTGGGTCAAGGCTAAAGCGGTAAAATTGAAGGAATAAAATATTATGCCTAACGAGGAAAAGGGGGTAGAATTGTAATTTAAAGTCTTTCAAATTTTTAATAATATTGTCTTTGTTGCAACGCCTAAACATGACTTGGTAACCAACAAGCACTTTAATGCGTATCCAAGAGCTTGTGGTTGTAATGCACAATGTCGTATGATTGTGATTATGAAATGCAACTTGTCGTTTAAGCGTACTTTTTATATTTTGACTCTGCTTTACGTATAATTCATTGGGTTCAGATTTTAATGTAAACACTTTAATGTGAAGTCGAATTAATGTGAATTTAAAAGATTTAAACAGTTCATTCAAAAATAAAATTAAATGCTTTCAATTATGATAATGCTTGATTACAAAATAGCGATAGTTTACGATTGTATTATAACCGGTCACGGAGATAGAAACTTTTTTTTTTAAGGACATAATTAAGATGAAATTTTGGACTAATACAAGTTGCAAAATATGTTCAAAAAAAAGATATTATGTTCAAATATTTCGTAAAAACTTATAAAACAAGCTATTAACTTCAATTATTTTCATAAAAATACTATTTATTTCTTTATTCCATTGTAATATTGTGTTTAGGGGCATTGACGCAAATGACACTTTGAAAACTTTTGTCCCAACTTGACACTTTTTTTTTACACTTTTAACTTTTTTGATACACAAGAATGTCAACCTAATACACTTTACTCAAATTTCTCCTATTTAAAATATATATATATATACTAAGATACCGTAGATGTCATCGGAACCAACAATGATCACATATAGTATTAGTTGTCAGTGTCGATTATTAAAATATTCTAAAAGAATAATGATTGGAATTGTAATTTACAGACATTTGATGTTATTACATCTTTTTAGTTATAATGAGTTTAATACACGTGCGTTGCACGGGAAAGAAAGAAAAAACAAAAATAAAAAAATTGAGTATTATATAATAAAATCAGTTAATTAAGATATAGATTATACAGGGAAGGAAGAAAAAACAAAAATGAAAAAATTGTGTATTATATAATAAAAATAATTAATTAAGATATATATTATAATTACCAAAAGTATATATTTTTTTGGTATTTACTATTATAATATTAAAGTACATACATTCATATTTATATGCTTAATTTTCTTGAAATAAAAAAGTTCAAATAATAAATAAAATTAAAAAAAATTTGAAAAATCAAAAGAATAACAAAGTTGCAGGGTAAATTTAATAAAATAAAAACCAATTAAATTAACAAATAAACGTAAAAATGAATAGAAATTTTAAAAAATTTATTTCTAAAGATTATAGATATAAATATAAAAGAAACTTATTGAACATTTTGTTTAAAAAAAAGGAAAAAAATAACAGAAGTCAAAGAATAAAAAATAATAATATCAAATATTAAAATAAAATATTAAGTATAAGAATTGTTGTTAATAGAATAAAATAGAATAATATATTGTTATTAAAAAATCAGAAAGAATAAATAAAATTAAAAACTTTTAAACTTAAATAGTCAAAAAAATTTAATAACCTAAGCAAATTTATTAAATTTAAACAAAATTAATTAATCAATCAATAAACCTAGAAATAGAATAAATATTTTTTATAAATTTAATTTTAAATAATAATATGAATATATGATATAAATAATAATTTAGTTATAATAATTATAAATATATGTTTTTGATAATTACGTTTCATTACAATAAAAATTTTATTTATTGATTTTTAATTTTATTGTAATTTTATAGTTTTATTGTAATTTTATAGACCTTTTTATATTTTGGAATTTCTGTAAATTATTATTTAATTACATATTTTTTAGTTTGTTTGTTTATTTTGAATATTATAATTGAATTGTATTAATTTATTCTTTAAATGTATTATTCTATTTTTTTCGTTAAATTTTTATTAATTCAATAATTTAAAATTTTCAAATGTTATTTAACGTATATCATTTTATTTTTTATAATTGAAAATAATTTAATAAAATATAATTTATTTCTCTCTCTCTTTAATGGCCGGATAATGCCAAAAGGGCAAAACTGGTAAGTCACTGTGCAGTCGGGAAAATGCAGAAGAATTGAAGGGTAAAAACGTCATTTTACTATAGCTTTACTGTAACGTTACTATAAAATATTGTAGCAGAATCATAAAAAATGAAAAAAAAACCCTAAAATTCACTGTTTATTACTGTACGGTGAACAGTTTCTCAGTCTATCATTTTAGTATATGTATAATGTTGTACATTAAACGGCACGTCATTTACAATGGATCGCTTTGTAGAAAGAAAGATATGTCGTTTATGTTGAGAAACAAATGTCTTTTGTGTTTTAAAGTTTGATGACGTTTACCATTTCAAAAAATAAAAAGACTATTTTTTCCCTTTTTCAAAGAGTTTAGAAGTTTTAAATCACCAAAAAAAAAAAAAAATCCAAATCATAATTTTATAAAAAAAAATTAAGGATCAAACGATAAATTTACTCTAAAGTTAGGCATAAAATAAATTTTACTATTTTAAAAGGAAATGTCATTTTAGTATAACTACATATCATTTACGTTTTCTGTCATTTTTTAAAAGGACAGACGTTTCTATTAGAGTTTAATGTCGTTTCCTTTTCTTCTTTTTCATTCTTTTTAGTTTTTTTTTTTTTTTTGAGGATGATTCTTTTAGATTTTAGATATATTTATATTGGGTTTGTGTTTTAATACTTTGCCACGTAGCAAATAATGAACAATACTTCATGTCCTCTTTTAAAGTCTTTTATTTCGTTTACTAAAATAAGAATCGTAAGAGGAAAAATGACACACCCTTTACACTATACGACAGGAAAGTATTGACTATAAAATCTTGAAAACGACATGTCGTTTGGTTTGCATTCACTTTCTCTTCCTTCACGAAAACGGCGAAAAGGAGGACTCTTCTGGTACAACTCTCAATCTGTAGTCTTTCTTTTTCTCCTCTATGGTTGTAGAAACAATTAATCCACCACAACAAAATTCATAACTCGGAAAAAAAAAAAAACCTGACCAAAAAAATAGGGGCGAAAAAATTAAAATCCAAATTCAAAATAGAAGATAAATTGGGACCATAGCAGCCACCGGTGAGAGACAAACGGCATAAATGCCAAAACACCAAGACGTAACCACAACAAGAGATTGTCGGCGTTTTTGGCCGAGAATGCCAAAAAAAAAAAAAAAAAACAATAGAGAGACGAAGAAAGAAGAAGAGGAAAATGAAAAATCCAAAATAATGAAGGAGGCGGCGGCAGAGAAGAGGAAGAGAAGGAAGATGTAGGGTTACAGGGGCAAAACAGGAAAACTACTGTAGCAACATAACCATTAGTCATAAACACAGGGGCAAAATTGTCAACCAACTAAAATGGGGACAAATCTGGTATTTAATTGTGGACAAAGAACCGGCAGCAGCAATTTGAAGGGTAGGAGCGTAAATACACTATGCACAAACACTGTTTGCACTCGGTCCATCCTTTTAGTAAGATATATAATATATAATATAATGTTAAAGTCTTTACTTGGTAAGGAACAAGGACTATGTAGCGTGTTCATACAGAGTGCTATATATATATATTTTTAATCCTAAGTGAAAATCCCCATCCCTCTCTGCTATTCTTGTTACAATCTTCCAACAACGGATCAGGTAAATTTTCTCCACCATCAACAACACCCATAACCTTTGCAAATGATTCATTGTTCAAATATAATTTTTTCTCAAGTATTGCTTTAGTACATTAGTTTAATTCCAACTAAACTGTACTTTTTTTTATTGGATTTTTACCTTTTTTCTGAAAAATCAATAAAAATTATAACTAGTTTTTAAAAAGTCAGTCAATTTCAATTTAAAAATTTTATTCTAACTAACGATCCAAATGGACGTTATATTTATTGTTCCCTCTACAGGATCAAATAATATCTAGGAGCCAGAAAATCAAATCCCTTCACGAGTTACATTTTCTTATTCTGAGTATTTTCCCAAACCCCATCTCTGTGATAAGATCCTTCTTCATATTATTGCTAAGGGCCTTCACAACAGAGTACACTCTATTGAGGGAACATCGTGTCCCTAATTTCATATTCTTTGCAACATATTCTTCAATTATTTCTTCCATGAAATTATATTCCCAACCCCAAATCGTTACTATCTAACAAAAAAAAAAAAAAAAAAAAAAAAGAATATGGTTACATGTTTACTATCTAAAAAAAAAAATTTGTATTCCTAACCCTCCATTTTTCTCGTGTTTTTCAACACACAGAAGCCATTAAAACATTAAAAAAAAAAAAATTATAAACACAAACCTTTTTTTAATCAGCCGGTTGCTAACCGGTAAAACTTTTCCATATCATTGTCCTTACATGCCCTTGTTATTGTTTTTTTTTTTTTTTTAATGGATAATTTTGTTGCTATAAGATATTCCATGTCACCTAATCGAATGATTTTAATATTTGATGTGGGAAATTTCACCCAAAAGTGGGGGTTAGTAGAAGTGCCTATATTTGAATAAAAAGAAAACACGAAAAAGCACAAAAGGACAAAAACAAGAAAAAGTTTAAGAGAGAGAGAGAATAGGAAGCATATAAGGACAAAAGCAAGGGAAAGCAAAAGGCCAAAAAAAAAAAAAAAAAAAAAGAAACGTGAAACAAAAGCAAGTAAAAGAGAAGGAAAAAAAAGGGGGTAAGTTTTGGTAAACGTGTTTACAGAATAAGAAGTAATTATTAATATTAAGATAAGATAAATTAAAATTAACATAAGTTGAAAAAGTTTTCAATTATTACTATTTTTTATAATCATAAATGGTTATGGACAAAAATATAAATATAATTGCATATTTTAAATATATAAGATGACATGATTTTTTATGTAACTTGTTAAACAACTAGAGAAAAATTATTTTAATAAGACGCTGAGGAAAACGAGATTTATAATGCCACAGGTAGATAAATTGAAACGCACATTTTTCAATTAAAAAGTTGCATTTTCGTTGAATATTTATGGTGATTAGTTAATCATATTTGAAGGAAAAAAAAAGGGATTTTGGTGGGAGATTCTGAGAGAAAATTAACCCGGGTATACATATGAGATAAGAGTAATTCGAATAATATTTTGTAGTAGAAAAAAAAAATTTAATGAGGACATATTTTGAGAGAACATTTTAATCTGTAATTAGGAAAAAAAAAGTGGGGGAATATTTGAGAAAGAAAACATATTTTAAGAGGTAATTAGAAACAAATCATTTGTGAGAACTATTATTGATATAAACTTTTAGAACAACAATAAACTGTTTAAATAGAAACACGTTTATTTTTCGACATAAGAAAATTAGAGAATTACATAACAAAAATGAAAAATAAAATAATAGCCACATTTTTGCAACAATAGTAAACCACCCTTTCTTTTTTCTTTTTTTCTTTTTTCATTTTCTTTTTTCTCTAATCTTACCCAAAAGGTACGCCAGTAAGCCATTCTTTCTTTGTTTGTTTTTTGTTTTTAAATTTTACCAAAGTAAGCAACATTTTTTTTAAAGGTAAAATTCATTCAACTAAAAAGTCTTACAGATATCATACATAATGCGGATGACCATCTTGTACACAATACAAAGCATTCAATAAAAATCAGTTCCATCAATAAAATCTGATGAAGCACAAGGAAAACGATGTAAGACGAAACCTGATATCAGAAAAATTCCTTGACATATCAATTTGAGCACGCATAAGACTCTTTTTGAAACAACTACAATCGATGGAAGCTTCCGATCCATCGAGAGCATGTAACATATAGCACCGAGGCCACAAACATCTCCGCTAAGATTCATAGCTAGCGGAACTTCTTACCCGCCAAGACCTAAATCTGGCAGACCAAAAACAAACTCAAACGGTGAGAGAACCACCTCCATTATTACAATAAAAATACAAAATCTATATGGTGGAAATATCAACGCCTTTATTAGAATAAAACATAAAAAGACTAAAGACTAAAACACGACTGCCGCAAGCATTCAATGAAATTGTAGCCGACAAGAGGACCATCAGAGTGGGAGGAACACTCTGTGGGACAAGCAGTGAAGCTGACAAGATGCCTTCAAACAACAAAACATGAAATACTCGCACTACCACCATCAGCATCCGGAGTCAGAACCACCATCTTGACAAAGTCATTGCCTAAGGAAAAATTATTAAAGTCGAGTATAGAAGTCGAGTACATTGTAATTATTGAAGTCTGTAAAGAAGATTTATGAATGAATATTTTTTTTTTTTGTTGAAAAATTGGGTATACAACAAGAGACATATATTGTCTACAGTGACAGTCAAAGTGTCATCTACCTCTTTAAGAATTCAACATTTCATTCAAGATCTAAGCATATTGATGTTAAATATCATTGGATTGGTGATGTGCTTGAAACAAAGCAATTGTACTTGGAAAAAGTTCAACAAGTGAGAATGGATCGGATATGTTGACAAAGTTATTACCTAAGGAAAAACTTGAAGCTTGTAGGTAGAAAACGGGCTTGTCGAGCCCACAACATGAGGTAGAGGGGAAGAATTGTTGAGTTGTTTGTCCCAGGTTTGTGGGTTGGACATGATTGGGCCAAAAGCCCAATATGACTTTAAAGGGCGGGGGGGGGGGGGGGGGGGGGGGGGGGGTGTGTGTGAAAGAGAAGGGCTAGTGAGTGTGTGCAGCCATGAGTGTGCGACGAAAAGACAGAGAACGTGAGGGAGAAAGGGGAAAGAGAAAAAAGGTAGAGCTTTGGGGTTTGGGCAAGACGATTTGAACAGTGAAACTTATCTATTGGTTCTTAAATTTTACGTAGTAAATCCTTGTGACGAGATCTTTTCATCTACTGGATTTGATTTTCGAATTAATGTCTTTAAGGTGCTTCTCCCAAATACCTACTTGAGACCTAGAATTGATTTCTTTTGATGCAATGTGTTAAAAGCAATATTGTTGATGATGAACCTTATTGTTTAGCCAATATTGTGATTTATCTTGATGATTGTGAGCCCCTAGTTGTATCTATGAAGGACCTTGTAATCCCATTATTGTTGATGTAGTAAAAGTTGATATCGGACTACGGTCCCTTGGTTTTTCACTTCACATTGGAGGGTTTTCCCTGTAAAAATTAAGTGTCTCTTGTGCGGTTGATTATTTTTATTTTTCATTACTTTGGTTGCTTTGTTGGCTTTATTGAAACTTGATTGAAGAATCCATTTTATCACACAAAGAGGCAAAAGTGTAATTGGTGGTTTTCCCAACAAATTGGTATCATAGCAAGATTTCAAATGTAGCCATGTGTACGCGTAGGATGAACAACAAAGAAAAAAACGTACGAAGAATGGTGGCCCCATGACAGATTGCAATGGTTGGAAAATTTGCGGTTTGAACTCTCAATATGAAAACTCCATGGTAACATGAGGCTTGACACGATGGAGATCTTGATCGAGTTAGAATCTTCTTGGTTTGAAGAAGATGGACGGATGGATCATCATTTAAGGGGGGCTGTGATGATAGTAGGTGTTTTCATTCGAGGGGGGATTGTTGAGTATGTGCGAACAAAAAGTCTCATATTGGCTAGACATGGAATTGAAAATGGGTTTAAAAGGACCAGGGCTAGTACTCCTAATAGGTTAAACTTTAAGGATGGAATCTCAAGGACCGCAACAAAGTGGCATTAGGTGGTATTGGGCTTTCTCAACCCCAAAAGCTAGCTCAAGAGGTGATGTTTTCCCTCACACTTATAAATTGTCCACCTACCCCTTCCATAACCGACGGGGGAGTACCCTAACAATCTCTCTCCCCCATCACACATCAGGCCTGAGTCGGATTACCGTCGACCCGTTTCTCCCGGATTAGACTGAAACTTGTTGGCTAACTTGGCTCTGATACCAGTGTTGAGTGGTATTAGGCCTTCTCAACTCCAAAAGCTAGCTCAAGGGGTGACGCTTTTCCCCACACTTATAAACTGTCCATCTGTCCCTTCCACAACCGATATGGGATTACCTTAACACGCAGATACTCTTTTCATTTTTCATTTTCACCCTTGTTACATTTTGCTTCTTTGTATTTACATTAACTTTGTTACACACTCCCATATTCAACCTTGCAACACTACATTCCCATACAATTCAGTTATTGCTATTATTTATTACCTGTTTATTTACTTTTTTGTCCTCACCTTCCATATAAGATGTTTTTCTTCTCTAACTGCTTTCCTTCCAACTTGTTAACATTTGTCCCTCAACATCTATTACCATCTAACCGTATCATATTGATGACATGGATAAAGAATATTATGTGGGTGGATAAAGAAGAAAAACCATTAGTTAGTTGTAATTAGGACTTGCACGTTTGATATATTAAGAGGTATAAACAACAATATTTAAACATTTGAAATTAAATGATTTAAAAATGGAGGTAAGAGCATATTAAGAACGAATGACAATTTTTTTTTTTTTTTTTTTTTGTAATAAATGACAAAGCAAAGATAGTATTTGGTTTTATTTATTCTAGAAAAATAGAAAGACAAGTGGCAAAAGGAGAAGCTAGTAAGTGACAGAAAAATGACCCTAGCATTTCTCCAAGTCATAAATATATATATATATATATATATAATTTCTCGAGGATCACAAGTTTATTATACGATTTCAAATATTATCTAGGTTACAAATTTCTACACATATCCGAGTAATCATATAATATCGTGATTGTATACATAATTTAATAATTATATTTTATGAGATTTTAATGATTGGAAGAAGACGGGAAAATCAGATAATACATATGAATTCCATATCTGATTTCACCAACAAAAAAAAAAGGTATAAATTCGTCGTTTGAAAATCGAAAGAAAAAGTAATAATTAGTATTCCCACATAAATATTTGAGAAAAACTTCTATTGTTAGGGCGTGGACGACCAGCATACACATTCTCCACGTCGTACAGGGAGTTGCAAACATTCTGCAAATTTCGGTTTAGGTTCAACTTGAGTCTTGCATGGTCCATAACAGTCCTTGTTAGTGTGACAACGGAAGATCGGTTACTCGAAATCTGACGATCATAAGGGAATAAAAATAAGAAATCACAATGCATAATCGAATGTATAAAAGCACTTGATATTTTTAGGATTGTTTTTACCGATTTTTCAAATTTTAGGATCATTATTACTATGAATTAGTCTTACTAAATATCGTCTATTAGAATTTTTGCTAATAGCAAATGAGAGGCTAACAAGGAGTTGGCTAAAGTGACAAACTTATAAAATGAAATTAGCATAATGACCTTTTACTTTTACGTTGAGTAACCATACCTGTCGTGTCAGTGTAGAAGTAGATCATTTAGGGTCGCACTAAAGTCATTTTGCAAATAATTTTTTTAAAAGTTATTCTACATATAAGTGTTTCCTTTAAGAAACAAGAATTCTAATAGAATAGGTTAGTTGAGATAAATTCAAAAGTTATAGGACAAAATAGAAACTTTTAAAGTTCATAAGAGAGAGAGAGATCCTCAAGGGATATATGTGAGATTGATCCATATTCTCTGGTTTTGCACCAAGATTTGGTTTTCAAAGAAGTTAAAGAGCCCTCTATGTATATACAAACATATATATATATATATATATATATATATACATACATTGTAGATATGCATGCCTCTAAAACTCAATGATCAAATTTTCGTGATTTATCCCAAAAAAAAAAATGAAAAAAAATCAAAGGAGCTTTAAGGAGTTCACTTCAACTTTAGACAAAAATTATTAGGAAAGTTAGTGTTGTGTATAAAGAAATGTTACTATTTTCTATATAATTATTTTTATTAGGAACTTTAAATTTATGTGTAATTATTGTAATTTAGAATAGTCTTGATTTTTGTAGATTTGTAAGTATTAGGTAACTTATCCGATTTGTACTTGTAAACTTGTATAAAAATGAGAGTCCATTCATATTGCTCCTTACTAATGAATTATTGTTCTTAGTCCATAAACATAAGCACATTTACGTTAAGTATTTTTGTATTCCCTTCTTCTTCATCTTTACTTTTGGGTCCGTTTGGTGAATGAGTTGAGTTTAAGATGAAATGAAATTTTTAAATTTGAGTTGAGTTGACTTTTTAAAAGTAGTTATAAACTTTGTTGACTTTTCAGAAAAAGACAAAAATTGAGATAAAAAATTTGAGTTGAGTTTGAGTTGAGATGATTCACCAAACATAGGCTTAATATTTTTTTTTATTTAATTTTCTAATTGGTATTAGAGCATTAAAATCCTCTAAAACACTCTGCCCTACATTCACCTCCATCTTTCTTCGCGTAATCCCACCCCAGTACAATCTCATTCCCCAACTCCCTACCCCCCTCCCTTTGCTTCACGTTTCTAAAACCTATCGCCCAATAAATTTTTTTTTTTTAAAAAACCACGTCTATCCCCAAACCATTAAAAAAAACCTATGACTTTTTTTTTTCTTATTTAATATTTTATTATAATTATTATACTCAAACGAGTCACTGATCTTTTGATCCTATGTGCTATTGCGCCCTCTCCTGATGATTGCCGTCCCTAACGTCATTGTGTTCTGTTTTAACGATTGTCGTCCCAGTGCCCATGCACCCTTTCTCTCTTGATGATTGACGTCCCAGCGCCCATGAGCCCTTTCTCACTGCACCCAAGTGCCCGTTGTCTTCTCCCTCTTCTTCTGATGATCGTTGTCCCTGCACCCAAGTGTCATTTGCCTTCTCCCTCCTCTTCTGATGATAGCCGTCCATGTTTCATTGTTTTTATCTTCTACATATTCCAAAAACAAAAAAACAAAAAAAAAAAAGGGAGAAAAAAGGGAAATTTTTTTTTTTTTTAAGTATTTTCTATTATACTTCAAGATTGGACCTCTTATCCAAGCTCCATCTTACAGGGGCATATTAGGAATGTTAATATTATGTATAAATGAAAGTTATTATTTTCTATGTAATTATCTTTATTAGGAACTTTTAATTTATTTGTAATCATTATAATTTAAAATAGTCTTAATTTTAGTAGATTTTTAAGTATTAGATAATTTATCCGATTTTGTACTTATAAATATGGGAGCCTATTCATAGTGTTGCTTACTAATGAATTCATTGTTCTTAGTCCGTGGACAAAAGCACATCTACATTAAATATTTTTGTATTCCCTTCTTCTTCCTCTTTACTTTTATTACTCTCTTATTTAATTTTCTATAAAAATATCTTCAAAACAAAATGCAATCTTTTATTAGAAAAATAATGTTGTTTCACAAGTAAAGCTAACCTGAATCTTTGAAAACAAAGAAGAAGATGAGTACGAGGAACAAGTGACAAAGAGCTTTGTAACTACTCATTCTCGACGGAAGAAGAACAACAATTTTTGTCGAACTTGATTTTTTAAGATTATATACTTAAAAAAAAAAAAGGAAAAAGAAAAAAAAAAAAAAAAACAACGTCAAGTATTCATTGGAGTGTATAAAATCTCAAATGTTTCTATATTAATGCCTAAAGTTTAGTTGATGCCAACTACATGCAAAGTTAATTAATTAGCAGTATATTCGAAAAAGAATAATTTTTTTCTAAACAAAAAAAAAAAAAGAAAAGAAAAAAAAAGAACTTTCCTTGAGCCTTATTTTTCATGTTAGGTTAATTAAAAATTAAAAAAAAAAAAAAAAAAAAAAAGTGATTTACAAAAGTTCCATCGGCCCGAACACTTGCCATAAGTTGCCAGCAAAATTGTAACATTGATTCGCAAAAGTAAAAAGTTTGAAAGCTCAGAAGGTTAACGTATGATGGTAAGTTTTAGACAGCTGCAAATGAATTTGTCCATTTTTTTTTTTTTTTTTTTTAACTTCTACAGGCAACGTGCAACTATTAAATGACATTATAAGTATTAATTAGTTAACAAAAGCTCACACGAACTAAATTTATCATCACTAATTATAAGTTTTAAGAGTATCCTTTGTTTTGTTTTGTTTTGTTTTGTTTTTTTTTTGGGCTGTCCATCTCTATATTTAAGTCCTTTTCTATATTTCTTAGAGGCATGGAATAGTGATCAAAATTTTATATATAAAACTGTAAGTATGGCTTTCTTCAACTTAGAAACTATGCTAAAATTAAATTACCTACGTTTGTTGATGTACAGTGTTACTTGTCAGATATATTGGGTTTCATGATAATTTTCCTGTTCTCTTTTTCGGGTGAGATATCGTCTCTTTCACCTGATTAAGATTAATTGAATTATCCAAAATTTAGGGTATCCAAAATTTAGAGTTACTTATTGGACTAGATCGCTTAGTTTCGGGTCAAATAAAAAGAACTAAAGGATTTCACCTCTGGAAAGTGCCTATACCTAATGATTTAAGCCGTTGTTCCTATTTTTTCACTCATCATGCAAAAGATACGCGATTCGATGTTTTATCAAACAAATAAGAAAACCAATCGAACCGACTAAAATAAGTTAAAAAAAAAAAAAAAAAAAAAACCACTTTACGAAAGGTCAGTTCATTCTTCCAGTGGCGGAGCAACCAAAGGGGGGGGAATCAATAAGAACACAATCAAAAAATATAAAAGATACTTTTTTATTATTCTCGAATAGGCCTATAGTTATAAGTTTTCACTATTAAAGTGAGGCACAACAATAGTTTTTCTTATTAAATGAGGACCCAACAAAAATTTGATTTAAAAAATAAATTAAAAATGGGAGCACAAATTATCTATATATTGCTCCCAGTCAGGAGGCAGGACTGAACATCGATCGGCTTTGATCGGTTTTTGATTTGCCGGTGACCGAAACTGACCGCTAGCTTGGCCTATATCGCTCCCCCAATGCTCCCTTCTAACTTCTAAGACATGCCACGACCATGATTCCTCTTCCAAGTTCCTAAGGCACAAATTACTAATGTTGGCCTTCATGAAGATCAAACAAGACTCTGCTAAGTGGTAACACGACGTACAGAGTCTAACTCCAGGCCGGGGCTAGAAGGTCGGAAGGAGAAGTGTTACAAGCTTTGGAACCCCTAAGGAGCTAACCTATGCATCTATGATTTGGAGACTTATCCCCCCATGGGAACGATGTACCCTGTTTTAATATCATTCTGATCACAAAGGTCGGGGGCTTGATTTTCGCTTCTCCGAAAAGGGTAATGAGAAAGAGAGCCCTAAATCTAACCAACCACCTTAAGCTTTGTTTCACATTTTATCATGTAGTACTACCATATTCCAGCAAATATACGTTCAAGGACATTTTAACTTCGGTCCTGGTTCCTATTCCTAATGCTAGTAAGCAAATGGAAAGGGAATTAAAAATCTTTCTTATTTACACATGTAAGAAACAAAAAAGTAATGAAAATAAAAATCATTCTCATTTACGTCACACATGCAAGAAAACAAAGGACGCAAGTAAACATTAGAAATTGAGTTGACCATTCTCTTTCTAATGAGTTCTGTTGCTTTTTCGGAATGCCTTTTTTAATCCATAAAATCAAAAATTAAACGAGTAATGTCTTGAATTTGAACAACTACGGCTAAAGTTAGAGCACAAAATAGTGATCAAGGGAAGCTTTGAAGAAAAATTCTCCGTTAGTAACTGTCCTTGTTTGAATTTAGTCATAGAACAACCCTGTTCAACAAATTGGAAATCTACATGAACATGAAATAATGCAAGGCAAGTAAATTTCTAGCCCAGCTAGATGATAAAAGATGCCAACCGGAGAATATCCAAGGTTCAAACAAATAACATGAGGCAATGGAAACGAAGAACCTCTATGAAAGGTCTAACATTTTGCAAGTAGTTATCCAAAAGCACATTGGTATAAATAACGCAAGCTTGTACTCAATAATATAGACTTGCACAATTAGAAAGCACGAAGAGATGAAGACAAAACCGTAATGATTTAATGAAAAAGTTGAACACCAACTAATAGCAATCAAATGCCAAATTCAATATTTGCTATTCTTTGGTAGGAAATTTGCCACCAAGGTTAGCAGATGGCAAATTTGTTATTAAAATGCCAAAATTTACCATTGGGACATCAATTTGGAACTCCATTGGAGATGCTCTAAAGAGTTTCACGGGCAAGGCATCATGCCAAAATCAATAACCATATCACCAAAAGAAACTCACAACAAAAACTTTCAGTTCATAACTCATTCGTAATTAATAGCATGCATGAATCAACCAAACTTAAATTAACGAAAATTGATAAAATCTCTCCAGTGCGCCTACTGATATTTTAGATTAAGAATGTCAACACAACGAAGTTCTATTGTCGATGAAACTTTCTTTTTGTACTGATTAATTACGGTTGAACTTCTAGTTTTTGCTCGACACTCTCAAGAATTAAGAATGCGTCAAAAAAGGAAAAAAAATGCAATATGCTCTTGTTGATTCAAGAAGGGTCTAGAAATTCATTAATTGAATTCACTTGGTTTAAGAAAAAGGTGGCAAAATTAAGGTGTAGAAACAAGGTTAGATATGTATGAAAATCTCAAAACAACACACGTTGTTGTAATTTTGCTGTCAGAAAGAAAGCACCTACCGAAACAATGACTTTGCTACAGAGCGGCGAAAAAGCAAACATTGTAAGTTGTTGAGAGAAAACAAAACATTGAAATACATAATGTACACGACTAAATCTACTTGTAAGAATGGTGGTACAGTACTCACTCTGAAAGATCAAGGTCATCTACGTTTTGAAAGATCCTGTGCTATCGGTTCGATTTCTTTAAGATTGCCAACTACATTTTGTACTTTCTTGGATAGCTGGTCGGTGTGTTCTTCAACAATTTTTATAAATGCAGAAAGCTGCTCTTGATATGTTGAGCATAGCCGTTTCTTGTTCCGCAGCTCTGCAGTTAATTCCTGAATCCTCTTATCCTTCTCATCCTACATAATGAAATACACAAATAGATAAACCAAATTTAGACCGTAAATAGCTGAAAGCCTAAAAAACTCCTAAAAATTTTTAGACATAACAATTGTAAAGTCAAAGACTTAAGTTTTGAACGTAAATAGTAGTAAACTCCTAGTCTCTTCTTCCGCTTTGAACTCTACTCTACTAGATATCTGACCTAAACATCACATGACACGTCTTATAAAAGATGATGAGAGCCACATGCAAAACAATACCCCTTTAGCTTTTAGACTCTCTCCCTAAACTAGTAACTCACAATTCCCACTAGCTTCACAGAAAATACAATGTCAAATTATTTAAACCACGAGGAAAAAATGACACAAACTAACATAAGGATGTGAAAACTTTTCATTTTGGAAAGACTTGTTGCATATATGTATTGGTTTAAAGATGAAAAAAACTCACCATTGTTTGACGAGCTTCACGTGGGGAGACTACAAGTGGGTGATTGTGGTCCTTTACAAATTTTGTTATCACCCATTTACCAGACTTGTCATACTTAACATGAATCATCGCCTTACAACCTTCCCTTGTGCTTGGCCGTGGCTTTCGAACCTGTCCGAATTTCCCTCGAATGCTAACACAATAGCCTTCCTTATTACACCCAAGTCGACGGGCAAGAATCCTTCCATCTCTTTCGGAACGTCGGCAAGACATAACACGCATGACAAACCCCACCCGCCTTGCATACTCGTCATAGAATATCTTGGCAGCATCTTCAGAATCAAATTCCATACCTTCATACGGTTCTGAAGTTGTATCTCCTTCATAAGGAACCAAAGTCTGTATAGCAGAACTCTCAACAGCCCCAGCTCCCTCATCCGAATCCACTGCATAGACACTGGTTGTTACTTATCTTTCAGACACAAACTAAAGAATAGAGATAGTCATTTTCCGCCATGAGATTGAGGAGATGAAGAAAAACAAAGAAAAAAAAAAAAAAAAACAAAGCTCATTAAGATGGGAATGTTCCTATTTTATGTGGACTAGCATAACCATTTGTAATTGACTATTTACAATAATAACCTATTGCTCCCATTTTGTAACAAACCCCGACGGCCCCAATGGCGGCACTGGTGGTGGAGCCATGTATAATTGACTGGGGGCATGTGCCCTCACGCAGATCTACAAAATTAAATTTTTCCCTAAAATTTTCTTAAAATATCAGTAACGCCCATGCTTTATAAGAGAAACTACAGTTATTGCCTCAATCAATAACTCAAAAATATAACCATGTCCCAATTAGATGATAATTGTTCTCTAATTTTCTTCATTATGCACCGGCTCAAAAGTTTCTGGCTCCACCACTAGGTGGCACCACCACTTCCGGTAGGTAATCGACGAACCAACCGCTACTTTACATGCTTCAAATTACAAGTGAATTATTGTTTGTATGAATTCCATCAGGGAACACCCAACTGCCACAAGCATAAAGGTCTATTATTCCCTCTCTTTCTAAGGCTGGTCATATCTGAATCCCCTTTAATATAACCAACATATGTCTCTTAGTAAATTCATCAAACACCTGGTGAGCAGAAATGGTGCAACCCCATAAACCACACAAACCCATTTCATCTGCTAAACTACACAAACCAATGGTAAATCGAAAGAACCGCACGAAGATTACAAGTCAAAAAGACATGAAAAACTACAATTTTGACATGTTTGATGGTGAAGAAACCAGTAGCCAACCAGAACAAAAGTCCAAACAAAATTACTCGAACAACAGATTTTACCAATAAAATTACTTGAACGACAGATTCAGAAATCGGCTGATAAGAACTGGAAATTGAATCAGATAGGATAAAAGATTAAAGGGTAATTCTTGGAACTGGGAAATAGGAACAAGGAAGATAATACTTACTAGATTCGAAAGCAGAACTGAACGAGGTAAGTCAAGTGCTCGTGTTGTTGTGGGTAATTCAGCGTCAAAGACTAGTTGATGTATAAACTCTCTTGCTTGTGTTTGTGTGTGTTTGATTCATAGGGTGAATCACGGTACAGAAGAGGATGATCCAATCGACCATTAGTTTGGTGCCACGTGTGGGGAGCGAGAGAGAGAGAGAGAAAAGTGACTGATGGTGCTAATCTCTTTTGACCCGACCCGACCCGGACCTGCATTTTTTTTTGGGAAAAAAAGAAATGGAAATTAATATTAATTTTCAATAAACAATTGAGGTGATAATCGGTAATTTTTACTGAGGTCATAGTGTAGTGGTTAGGATATTTTTTTTAAAGTTTTCTCACTCTTTTCACTAAAATTTGAATCTCGTAGCCTTCTTGAGGACCTTACTCCAACTTTGACTGTTGAAGCGTTGGGTTAAGTGGCAAGTACTAGTGGTCTTAGGTGAAAAGCCTAGTGAAATTAGGTATAGACCTTGATCACTACCCGGTGTTCTCTAAGATTGCTAAGAAGCCGAAAGGACGTTGGAGCGAAATGGACACCATTTGATTTCCCTTTTGTTAATGTTTTTAAAATAAATAGTAAAAACTTTTTAAAAATTTGTTATTTATTCAAATTACGTATTGAAAACTATTATTTAGCCAATTTTTGATATTGGGTCGTAGGGGATAGTTAAACATATTATAAAATCTTCATTTGGATTTGAGGTTGGAGTTGGAGTTTTGAAGTAGATGTTTGGAAATATATGTTTGGCTAAAATATGAATCGAAAATAAACTGTGATATTTGAATAGTATAAAAATTAAAATGTGTTCGTACTTTAATGGTTAATACACAATATGGATCATGTTTTATTCTCAATCATTGTTGGGAGCATTTAGCTTAAAAAAAAAATCATCTCATTTTAACTTAAAGTAAGAAAATTAACAAAAATGAAAGAGAGAGATAGGATTGTGATTAGATAGAAGCTTTTGAAAACTAACCTCAAAAACAGAGGTTAGAGTAAGAGCTCCAAAAGAGACCTCAATAGTGAAGTTAAAATTTAGCAAAAGTTTTTAAATATTTTAATAAAAGCAAAATTTAGGCCTATAGTTACATGCTAACTCTTCTTTTAATAAAAAGGAATAGGGAATTTAAACTATATGCATTCTGATAAAATCATGTGAAATTATCGATATAACCATAATAACTCTTCCTTTTATATTAATCCTATATAAACTGTTTTAATTGATAACTAAATCCATACAAAAATCCCCACAAACATGAAATCATAAATATAGGATCTATATAATTCTTATTTATTAAAGTGAAACAAAAATAGGTTTAAATTTAGGAACTTCTACCTAAATGAAATCCCTCATTCTCCACCTCTCGAGACTTGGATGAATATTGCCATATTAATTGGAATGATGTCCCAAAACATATATTACACGCGTCAAGATAATATATATATTGTTGGAAAAAACTTCATAAAACACAGTTGAAAATTACGTTTTATAATAATTATTATTATTTTACATAATTGTTTGGTATATGTATGTGTGTGCGCGCGTGTGTGTATATATATATATATATATATCATCATCATCATCATCATCATCATATCAAACTCAAACTCGTCTTGACACCTCATTAATGAATCTTGTCAATCTCGTTTAGTACGTAAGTGAATTTGAGTATTAAAGACAAAGGAATTTACAGACCAAAAAAAGGAATAATCAGAACTAGAAAGCAAGCTAATTATGTACCAAACAAAAACAGCTGTGAGGATTTCTGTTTGTGGATACCATGCACGTGATTCCAAATGGCATGTCTGCGTTTTTCATTACATTATATACACGCCAACCTCCTCCTTAAAAAATAATAATAAATAAATAAATAAATTTGATAGTGTGGTCTCTAATATTTTTATGAAATTATGATTTGGTGTTTCTTTTTCTTTTTTTTTGGTGGTTAAAAGGTTCTAAAATGTTTAAAAATAAAGAAAATGGTCATTTTTATTAACAGACATTAAAAATTTAAGAGAAAATGTCACTTTAATCACATATGGTTTATTATTTAAGGATAATTGACGAAAAAAATTACTTGATTCAATTAATATGCGTCATACACGTGATTTATTTCATTTAATTTTTAACCTTTGTTAGTAAAAAATACTAAATTGTATCATTTTACAGAAAATATTAGGGACCTTATTGAATCACAATTTCACAAAAAAAAAATTAGGTACCAAACGAACTATATTATAAAAAAAAAAAAAATTTCTTTCCTACATAGTAAACATATTACGTGTATTATACGTACGGGACACTCTATGGACGTATGGGATATTACCCAAAATCATACTTTAATTTTCTATATATATATATATATATATATATATATATATAGGTAAGATTTCAGTCTGCGCGGTTGTACACTAAATAGCGCAATATTTCGACTATTGACGTATAAACACAAATCACACCATTTAATCTGTAAAATTTTCAATTAATATCAATTAATTGAACCTTTTATTTTAATAAAATATTTATCGGGCAGATACAACCATCAGATTAGAAGATTAATTCTGTATGATATACGTGCATGAATTATCCCAATCAGCAGGCGGGGTGACTAAAATGAAAAAACATTAATTATTGGTCGTGAGGAGCAACATGCCTAATCATATATATATATATATATATATATATATATAGCACTACATGGCTGCCATCTAGGGCTACTTGTCAATAACATGGGTGGGATCTATGTAATCCCAATGAAATCTTAAATTTTTGGGTCCATCATTTATGTTAATTATACATCTATATATACGTATATACATATACATTTCCTCTTGCTATGTTATGACAACTTTTATTGAGTTTTTTTTTTTAAAAAAAATTGATTATGGTGCAGCAATGACTATAAAATAATTGAAAAAATATATATAAAAATATAATCCATTAAGATATAATTCTAGCAAAAATCCATTAAGATATATATGCTTTCTTTGGCATAACATAAGTTGTGGTGACTGCTGTGCTGACAGTCTAAGACCACAAATGTTTTCATATTCATGATATCGAGGCCATTCAGTGCATCTAGTTCTTCAACAAAAACAAGCAACTAGCTACCAAGGACAAGAGCTCAACCTTATCTGAACTCCGATAGCTGTTGAAGAACTAAGATTAGAATCCGCTATATTTTTTATATGACTTTTTAAAAAAAAAAAATAAATTTCTTTAATGATGCTGAACAAAAATCGTGAAGACATCGCTAATTTTATAAATAAATAAAAAATTATCTGAACATATATATTTTAACAAATTTTACTTGAGTCAATAATGTATAATTTACTATTAGAAGTTTTATGATAGAGTACACAAATCGACTATTTTGATACTCACACATTTCTAGACCATTACATATCGGTATAATTTAACGTTTATGAACACAAATCACCAATAACAAATACCATCTTCATTAAATTTTTTTTTTAATTACTATAAAGAAAAAGTTTTTAGTAGTGAACAAAAAATACGTGTTGTTTGTTCTAGTCACACAGGAAGTTTTAGATGGAATGAAATGAAGGTTTTAAAAAGGAGGTTGCGGATTCAATCTTTCTTTGAGGGGGGAAAAAACATTATTAGTTGGGTCATTTCATTACTTTGCATCATGATATTCAGCGGCGGAGTTAAGTCAAAAAATTTTGTGAGGACGTAAAATAAATAACATCAATATATAAAAGTTAAAGGATAAAGTTTTAGTAGGAGTTAAATAAAAGTTACTAATTTTCAATAGAAACTATATAGAGATTTTAAAAATTTTGATCGGAACAAAGTAGAAAAATCATAAAATTTTGTAAAGCAAAATTGAAAAGAAAAAAAAAATCATTAAAGACTATAGTTCTCACTTGCATCTACCTACATCCGCCTCTGTTGATATCTTTTGATATCAATTTTATGTAATTTTTTTTATTTTTTAATTTTGAAGTGATTTTAATTAGATCTAAACATTCACAAACTCATTCCCGATACAGTGATACATTACCTTTAATAACAAATTCCTTATTATTAAGGATTATACAACTAATTTCCATTTCTATAAACGAGTAATTGTTTTGTTTTGTTTTTTTTTTCCCCTTGTTAGGATGGGGGTTACTGTCTTTTATCTTTATCTTTGTGTTGGTTTTGTTTTCTTGTTGGGAAGTGGGGGGCTTCTTCTTTTGCCCGTTTTAAGTAGTGAAAAAACAAAAAACAAAAAAACAAAAAACAAAAAACAAAAAAACAAAAAACAAAAAAAAAACAAAAAAAAAAAAGAAAGAAAGAAAAGAAAGGCCAAAGATCCGCTGTCGGCGCCACTTAGATTGGGGTGATTGATTATCTATCACATGCAGCAAAGTACAAATTAGGCCTCCACACATTCTTACCCAAAAAAATAATAATAATAAATAATAATAATAATAATAATTTTGTCTTCTTTTCCTCTATAAACTTCAACATCTAAAAACCTGAGCAGCTATAACATGATGTGGGGAACCCAAAAACACACACACACACATATATGACTGATTTTTTATCACTTATTTTTCAATGCATGTATGAATTAAAGTGAAATATATAATATAAACTAAAGAACATATAATACTCATTTTTAATGTGTAATATTTTCTGTTCATAAAAAATTTATACTTAAAATTATATGAGTGAATTCATGTAAAAAGAAATGTAATTAAAATAAATATGAATTTCTTTTATTTTATATTATTTTCTGTGTGAATTCACATTTCTAGTAATTGAAGTTTACATTTACAATAACTGCATAACTGAAGTTTACATTGTCGAATATCATCCGATACCGAATTTAAGATCATTTCAAAATAAATATATATATAGTGGCAAAGTCAAATTTTTCTTTTCTTTTCTTTTCTTTTTTTTTTTTTGAGATTTTAATTTCATATATGAGTATTTAAAAATCAAAATTTTGGATTAAATAGATAAATGCAGTAGCTAAAAATATTTTAGAAGGATAAATAAGTGATAAAAATCATTTTGTGGGAAAATTATCAAGAACCATTGAAATTTTCAAAACAAAAAAAGGATCAAAGGAGAATTTTTAAAAATCTCTGCCCATGTATAAATGTAAATACATGTAAGCATAATATAGGATTAGTTTCATATCCAACATTTTTAACTTCCGATTACCGGATACCATCAGGTACTGAATTTAAAATTTTGCATATTTATTTTATTAAAGAACTAAAATCCAAAGACCTTTTGTCTATAGCTGCGTGAAACAAAAAGTCCATCACATGGGGTGTTTTGCTGGCATGACCCTGTCTGTCAATATGCGCATAAGCAATTAAGTTTTTTCCTCTTATTATCCCCTACTTGTTAGACCTCAATCCCCCACTTGCCTATATAATATATTCTCTCTCTCTCTATATATATATATACACACACATATAATATATATATATATATATCATCATCATCAAACCCCTCCATCAAAGCCCAATTTCCATGTAAAATATACAAATTTCTCCAAATTTAGCCCTCTACGCACATGGTTTTCCATCTCCATTATACAACACTTATTAGCTAGCTTACTAGTTACACATGCCAGTTTGATACAGCTTTTATTTTAGGTTTTTTTTTTTAAATTTTTTTTAGCTCTAGATATATATAGGTAAATTAAACAAGAAAAAAGTGCCAAAAAAACACCCCATGTTTTGAGGCTTTTTCAGGGTTGGGAGAAAGTGTGGAAACTAAGCATGATGGTGCCTTTTGATTCTTCCGAATTATCGTCGTCGCCGTCGCCGTCGCCGTCGTCGTCGTCGTCTTCTTGTTCAAGTAAATATCACGAAAATGCGGTGGAGCTTTTCGAGGAGTGTTGGTTTTTCAAGAACTTGCTCAAGATCAACACAACCAAACCGAAAAACACGTTCATGAGGTGCTATTCCGATCCTTGCCCTTCATCAACAATTTGTCAAGAAGCTCCGGCGATCGATAAGAACGAAAGCTCGACTAAAACTGCGACCGAAGGCGGCGGTTTTCGACCTAATGAGTTGGTCAGGATGCCGTCATTGCCGCCTAACATAGGAAGAGAAGGACATAATAGTCATAGAGATGTTGATGAGTTGAAGCAGAAAGCAGATCAGCTTCCGCGACCAAAAATGGTGTTGCTGAAAGAAGAAATTAGGCGGGAAAAGGAATTTAGGAGCGGTAGACCGAAGAACAAAGCAACAATTGCGCGGCCTCGTAATAATTTGCTAACAAGGACACAAACTCTGCCACCATTTAGAAATCAATATCATCATGATCAGCAAGAAACTAAAGAGAAGATTATGAGCAAATCGAGTCGTCACACGTCGTTTAATGTTGCGGATTTCTTGCCTCCGAGACATGACAAGGTACGAATTTGTAGGGTCAAATTTTTGTCATAGAAAATCAATTATTTTCAGGTCCTACAGGAAGCACAGCATTAATTAAGTTTGACACCGAATTATGATAAGAATTTTGTTAGCTATAGGAGAGAGTTATTATTTGCTTATGTAGGAATTTTGTTAGCAATGGGAGAAAATTAATCTTTCTTACGTAGTAACTATCCACTAAAACTTCCATCCCACATTAGCTCTACGTTTAAAAATAAATTTTGAGGCATTTTTATTTTTTATTTTTATTTTTAAAATGAGCTCCATTTTAGATTTAGTTACATGACTAAATGAGTCATTAATCAACAACTTTAATCTTGAGGGACTCCGATAACATGATAAGACCGATAGTTCTTCTTAAACATAATTTTAAGTTCAAGTCATTCATACCACCACAGTGATCGTGGTATATGAACATACTTATATAGTCTTAATTTAAGGATGCACCCCATTCTTAAGATTATCGAAATAAGTTACATTTTATCATTATAATTTTTTTTTTCAAACAAAATAAAAAAGAAAAAAAAAACTTTGGAAAACTAGCACAAAGTACAAGTTAAAACTTGTTTTTCTACTAAAAGCATAGCCTAAACAAATAATAATAATAACAACAATATAGAATCACATAAAGTATACACACAAAAAAAAAATTCCTTGAGTATAGCTTTATGTATTGTACTTCTTTTGTAGCTTAGTATTTTTTTGATGCAACATTTTCTTTATGACTTCCACTTATTAAAGAGAAATGAAAACTCTCTTAGATTTTGAACCTGAGAGCTCCTAACTCGAGCCCCATCACGGTTTCATTGATGTATACAATGCTAAAATAAAATTTGTGGATTGCAGGGCACTTCCAAATATAGGTCACAAATAAGGACCACAGAGATACAAGAAGACATAAACACAGATGGGTCCAAAGAAATGAGAAGAAGATACTACAAAGGAAGGAATTTAAGAAGAAGCCTAAGTGACCTTGAAACTGAGGAAGTGCAAGGATTTAAGGACTTGGGGTTCACATTTGACAACAAGGAAATGCTGAGCCCTAGTGTGGTCAACATTCTCCCTGGTTTGCAAGAGAAAAAGGAGGTGGATTTGGGCCCAGAAAACAAGGTCAGAAGGCCATATCTTTCTGAGGCCTGGTTGGTCCAGTGTTGTGGCCCACCAACTCCAAATTGGGCTTCAAGTAAGTCTTCTGAAGAAATGAAGGCCCAAATCAAGTTTTGGGCCAGATTTGTGGCATCCAATGTGCGTCAGGAGTGCTGAAGAAAGAGAGGATAAAGAAGTAACCAGCAGTTTTCAAAAAATAATTAAACTAAATAGTAAGTTTTTTAAATGTTTGGAGTATATAGTAGTAAATAATAAATTTGTCAGGTAAATTTACTTCAAATATTTTAAAATCCAACTGCTTATTTCAATTATTTTAGTAAAAATGCTATTTATTAAAATTTTCCAAGTAATTAACAATGTTACAGTGAAATAAATAGTGGGTTTTTAAAATGTTAAAGTAAATTGCAAAAGAAGTAACATAAATAAAGAAAATTTTGTAAGAATTGTAACATAAAAATTCTTTGCGAAAGTAAAGAAGCCCATGGAATCCTTTGGTTTTTTTTTTTTCCTTGTTAATTTGTCACTTTTATAGTTCTAATTGTATTACATGTGTTGATGAGTAAATAATAACAGTGGGTCTTCAACCTTGTTAGCATTGATTCACCAAAAAAAACTTTGTTAGCATTGGATAAACTTTCATCTTTTGTGGATGACGCGGTTTATTAAGGTTGAATCTTCTCATGTTCTTGGAATTTTTACAATAGGATTAATTGTTAGATTTTTTAATAATCTGATTTATAAATATACACGTTAAAAAATTATAACGTGCAATATATAATTGTTTCCATCAGACTAATAAAATATTGATTAAGCGGTTTAAATAGTAATTCTTACTAATAATAATTCAATGACAATTTTTTTTTTTTTTCACTTTGGTGAGTGTTTTATAAAATTCTAAATTTTGATGTAATTACTTTGGTTGGATTTGAAAAATCATGGATCGAGCCCTATCCACAACCAGTATTGTTGAATGTGTTAACAATAAGGATATATTGAGGATATGCTTTGAAATAGAAAATACTATGTACACTAACTCTAATATCAATTTATGAGTACGAACCTATGTGGCATATGAGTTATCGTTCTTTATTAATAAATGTTTAAAATAGTGACATATCAGTTGATTACATCTATCAATAAAAATATGACATGTGAGTTGATTCTCAAAAAGGTAGGATTAGAGTTTGTGTTCTTAGCACTACTCTTTTCAATAATTTAGGTCAGGTGCTTAACTGGTAGAAATACTAGGAAACAGATCTTCAAATTTAAGCATGTGTTTTGGTGGTTCACTCCAATCAAATAATTCCAATTGTTTTTTATCTTTTTCCTTAAAAATAAACATAGTTTCACTATTCATATCTCCAACTCTAATTTAAAAACTAAAAATTTAAAAGTTCATAAGTTTGTTATTTTAAATCAATATGAGATGATTTTTGTTTAATTGCATAGAATTTCAAGATACAAAACACAAATCATGTTGATTTTTCTTTTTTCTGAAAATATTTTAAGTTTTTATCTTTTTTAACTTCAAACACTTCATTTTCAACCAAACACAGAATTTCAAAACTTAATTCAATTCTAATCAAAATAACTTCAAAACTCCAACTTAAAATTTTTTTTTCTTGACTATAGCTTTATGTATTGTACTTCTTTTGTAGCTTAGTATTTTTTTGATGCAACATTTTTTTACCCCATGAGTTCTATGACTTCCACTTACTAAAGAGAAATGAAAACTCTCTTAGATTCCGAACCTGAGAGCTCCTAACCCGAGTCCCAGTGCGGTTTCATTGATGTATACAATGCTAAAATAAAATTTGTGGATTGCAGGGCACTTCCAAATATAGGTCACAAATAAGGACCACAGAGATACAAGAAGAGATAAACACAGATGGGTCCAAAGAAATGAGAAGAAGATACTACAAAGGAAGGAATTTAAGAAGAAGCCTAAGTGACCTTGAAACTGAGGAAGTGCAAGGATTTAAGGACTTGGGGTTCACATTTGACAACAAGGAAATGCTGAGCCCTAGTGTGGTCAACATTCTCCCTGGTTTGCAAGAGAAAAAGGAGGAGGATTTGGGCCTAGAAAACAAGGTCAGAAGGCCCTATCTTTCTGAGGCCTGGTTGGTCCAGAACTGTGGCCCACCAACTCCAAATTGGGCTTCAAGTAAGTCTTCTGAAGAAATGAAGGCCCAAATCAAGTTTTGGGCCAGATATGTGGCATCCAATGTGCGTCAGGAGTCCTGAAGAAAGAGACTATAAAGAAGTAAACAGCAGTTTTCAGAAAATAATTTAAGTGGAGAGTAAGTTTTTTAAATGTTTGGAGTATATAATATTAAATAATAAATTTGTCAGGTAAATTTATTTCAAATATTTTAAAATCTTTCTGTTTATTTTAATTGTTTTCGTAAAAATGTTATTTGTTAAAATTTTCCAAGTAATTAACAATGTTACGGTGAAATAAATAGTGGGTTTTTAAAATGTTAAAGTAAATTGCAAAAGAAGTAACATAAATAAAGAAAATTTTGTAAGAATTGTTATAGAAAATTTCTTTGCGAAAATAAAGAAGCCCATGTAATCCTTTGTTTTTTTTTTTCCCCTTGTTAATTTGTCACTTTTATAGTTCTGATTGCATTACATGTGTTGATGAGTAAATAATAACAGTTCAACCTTGTTAGCATTGATTCACCAAAAAACACTTTGTTAGCATTGGATAAACTTTCATCTTTTGTGGATGACGCGGTTTATTAAGGTTGAATCTTCTCATGTTCTTGGAATTTTTTACAATACGATTAATTGTTAGATTAATTTTTTAATAATCTAATTTATAAATGTACACGTTAAAAAATTACAAAGTGTAATATATAACTATTTCCATCACACTATTAAAATGTTGATTAAGCAGTTAAAATAGTAATTCGTACTAATAATAATTCAATGACAATTATTTTTTTCACTTTAGTGAGTGTTTTATAAAATTCAAAATTTTGATGTAATTACTTTAGTTGGATTTGAAAAATCATGGATTGAGCCCTATCCTCAACCAGTATTGTTGAATGTGTTAACAATAAGGATATATTGAGGATATGCTTTGAAATAGAAGATGTTATGTACACTAACTCTAATATCAATTTATGAGTACGAATTTATGTGGCATATAAGTTGTCGTTCTTTATTAATAAATGTTTAAAACAGTGACATATCAGTTAATTACATCTATCAATAAAATTATGACATGAGAGTTGATACTAAAAAAGTTAGGATTAAAGTTTGTGTTCTTAGCACTACTCTTTTCAATAATTTAGGTCGGGTGCTTAATTGGTAGAAATACTAGGAAACAGGTATTCAAATTTAAGCATGTGTTCTGGTGGTTCACTCCAATCAAATAATTCCAATTGTTTTTTATCTTTTTCCTTAAAAGTAAACACAGTTTCACTATTCATATCTCCGACTCTAACTTAAAAACTAAAAATTTAAAAGTTCATAAGTTTGTTATTTTAAATCAATATGAGATGATTTTTGTTTAATTGCATAGAATTTCAAAATACAAAACACAAATCATGTTGATTTTTTTTTTTTCTGAAAATATTTTAAGTTTTTATCTTTTTTAACTTCAAACACTTCATTTTCAACCAAACACAGAATTTCAGAACTTAATTCAATTCTAATCAAAATAACTTCAAAACTCCAACTTAAAGTGACCAACCAAACGACTTCTAAAACTCAGCAAAAGAATCCTTCAACATTCAAATCTATTAATCTATCACACAATTAGCACTAATCCTCGCAAGCCTGTTATACTTATTGATAGGAAACATGCTAGATTGTTCCTTAATAGTTTAAAGAACCTAACAATACTAATAAAGACAAATTCGTCGTTTAAAGATTTTTTTATGTATGTATAGTGTTTGTGTGAAACAATAATAATAATAATAAAAGACAAATAACGTAAGTAAATGGAATTTGAAAAAGAAAAAAAAAAAAAAACAAGAAATATCCTCTCCAAATTTCCCACCAAAAATCTATCGCAAAACCAAGAAGATATTTCCAATTACCTGCTTCTTCTGATTGATGAAACACAATCCAAAGAAGCAGCACTGACTCTCTCTCTCTCTCTCTCTTACTTTCTCTCTCTACAAATGTTGCAGACCCAACAACACATCCTGACCTCCAACTTCCCCTTCTCTCTCTCTCCTCATCATCCTCATCCTCATAACCCCCACTTTCTCTCTCCTCCCCTCAACTTCTTAACCACCCACAGACCCCACCACCTCACTCTTTACCTCTCTCGAGCCAGACCCCACCACCAGCCATGGCGAGCCCAGGCTTCCCCCGAACCCACCACCGCCGCCGCCGCCAGGAGTACAGCAGGGGAAGAGCCGGAGGAGGGTCCGGTGGAATTCTTCGCGCCTTCCGAACCAATCTTCGCCACCTCTGACGAACCCTCTCCCCTCCAAGTCGCCACCAGCGTCCTCCTCACCGGCGCCATCTCCGTCTTCCTCTTCCGCTCCCTCCGCCGCCGCGCCCGCCGCGCCAAAGAGCTCGTAATTTCCTACTTCATTTCTATTTTTTTTTTTTTTTTTTAATTCTGAGTTTTGTGATGTCCAAATCATTTGGAGCTCCTAAAGTTCGCAGCTTTATTGAAATGACATAATTTTTAATCGCTAGATACCTAAAATTATGACAATTAACGGAACTTGACGAAAATTCGACGCCGGTCGGGTTAGAATTCTTCAAGAAAGCCCCATACTTGCAAAGAAATGTTAAACTAATCCTTGAATTTCTCTTTAGTTTCTCAATGTACCTATTTCATTAGCTGACCATGACATTGATTAATTTAAATATATATATATATATATTATTCTCATGCGTGCCGCCTGAACTTTAGGATATTTAGGATCATTTTCATTTTGCATCTGAACTTGAAAAAACTCCAACTTTACTCAATTTGGAATTAGTCCCACTTTATCTCTTTTATTAGAATTTTAGTTAGAAACAGACGAAAAAATAGGAAAATTAGTCTCACAAAATGCCTCTGTTGGATTTTCACGAAGTGGGCTCTTGTTTGTAGAAATTTAGGTCCTCAGGAGTGAAGAAGTCACTGAAGGAAGAGGCACTGGACAACTTAAAAGCAATAGGGTCAGCTCCAATTGAATCCAAAGGCCCACCTTCGCCGGTTCAGGCATTGTTGGGAGCAATATCTGCAGGTGTAATTGCGTTGATTCTTTACAAGTTCACCACCACTATTGAGGCAGCTCTTAATCAGCAATCAATTTCGGATAGCTACTCGGTACCTTCCGTGATTACACGTTTTCCTTACAGTTGTTTAATTGTTTCTTGCTTCTGTTTTCTGCTATATAAATTCACTAGTACTAAGCTTGCAACAACGACCAGAAAATTTACGACAGATCGTTTTGTTAGGCTGCATCTTTCTTAACTCGGGTTTAATTGCTTCTTGCATATTGTGCTTACTTAAGATCGAGACTTCTTAGGGAATGTAGAAAAAATTGTTTAGGAACCCAACGGCTTATTATTAATTCTGCATTTGTGCATCTTGTGATGTACATCATCTTGCTGTAGCTTGAGATCTGAAATTTAGGGTAACATTTTGATGGCATACTAATGTACGTTGTGCAGTACAGAAAACACAATGTGCTGTTGTTGTTTTTCTTCATTTATGAGATGAAGTTGTGGCTCATATTACTTGGCAATTTGCACACGATTCTAACGACGTACTCGTTTCCAAATTTCAGGCTCGTCAGATTACAATAACCATAAGGTATTTACAACTGTGTTCTTCGAGCACAGCTTGCTGTTTCTCTTTCTAAACAATCTTGATTTACCTTTTGTTTTCAATCCACAGGACTATTATAAACGGTTTGTGCTATCTTGCAACATTTATTTTCGGCATCAACTCTATCGGCTTGTTCCTTTATGCTGGTCAGCTTGCCATAAATTCCTTAATGGGAGAATCTACGGATAAAGAAACCGAGGGCAAAGGTGAAGAGCAGCTAGGCTCAGTGAACTCGACGATTGAGAGTCCTACAAGTACTGATGACAGCGGCAAAGATGATCAAAGTTCAGATGACTCGTAGTGACACAAGACAAAGCCATTGTTGAAGCAGTTAGAAAGGTTCTTGTATCTTTTCCACTTGTAGAAAACAGTTATTTCAAAATAAGATGTCTATATTCATGTCATAATCCACTAATCGATCTCCGCCGATTAACGCCTCCGTGTCAATTAATTTGCGACTACTTATTAGGGAGTGGTGTAAGTAATCTGTATAGCTATTGCTCCAAAGGTCTGTTCATCGGTTAATTTTCTGCCAAAATTCATCAAAACATTATACAAGAAAAATTCACCCTGCTATTTTGGGCAAAACACACCGACTCCTGTCAAAATTTTCACTTACCTTGCGCTTTGTCCCTCAATTTCTGAGAACGGTCTCATTTCCGCAACCTAAAATTAATAAATGTCATTTTTTCGAGCAAAGTTCGTTTTAAGGGAGAGCTTTGATCGTCTCCAAAATCTTTTTCATTAGATAATCCTTTTGATCAAGTTTTGTCTCAAAGGGTGTAGGGCTAGGAAGAAAGTACTCACAAGACAGATCATTAGGTTAAATTGTTTCTATAGATGTATTCGTATGAGAATTTTGTGGTAGTGTCAAAAATACGTCATTAGTAGGCCACGTATATAAACCGTCACATTACATCAAAATCTTATTAGATTAAGAAAAATATGATAATTTAACAAAGATTGTTCTAAATTTAATGGTTCAAGATTGTGCTATATCGGTAGGATATTTTGAAGTAAAACATAGCTCGGTTTCTCATTCACGTGTCATAGTATTTAACTTTGTCAAATTGAAAACCAGCAAATGAAATGTACAAATATTGTTCACGGACGAAACTTCCAAAAGGTTACTTATACAAACTCAAAATCTTAAATCAAATTTTGAATCTTGTTGCCATTCCACTTTTCTTTTTTTCTTTTTTTTTTTCCTCCCCCTAAATTCTCAATACAATTAGTAGATTAATTATAGAAAGTATGGACAGATTCTTAGTGATTCTGACTTGAGAACAAAAAATGCCAGTTTGCAATATGAGAGATGATTGGGATTTTATTTACAGTGGTCCACCACCACCAAACAGGTCACTATTGGGTTGTCCACATGAGCAAACATGTGAATAATATAGTAGACAAATTCCAGGATTATATGATCCTCATAATTCTCATAATTTAAGCAAATTCATACAAAGAAACCTCTGATTAAAATTTTTTTTAAGCCAAAAAAAAAAAATCAATAAGTTAATTCCCTCGTGCTTGGAACTATTAAAAGGTGACTAGATTAAGTAATTTTCAAACAAAATAAAATGTATATAAACCTTAGATCCGGTCAAAATCAGTTTGTTATATAAATTTGACAATTTAAAATAAAATCCTACTCATAAGATATACCCTTACAGTATTTTAGATTGATACTATCTATTTTAAACCTGAGAGTTTTTACCTTGATTTTTATATTCTCGCTTGTTGAGCTAGTCACAATACGTGATTTCTAAGAGCATTGTTATTAGGTAGGCAATAATGGTATTACAAAAACGTCACAAAAGTAGAGGAATTCGTAAACAAAAAGTAGTACTGGTAAGTCCTACCACAATCCCATTAAACCATCAGGGCAAAAAAAAAAAAAAAAGAAGAAGAAAGAAATCTCATTCTCTTTATTTAGTTTTCATTGTTTATGTTTGTCCTACTCTAGTTTGCTTTGATAAAAAAGGGAAGAAAAGGCCCATATTGATAGAGTAGAGAATCATATTTTTCCCCCGTTTTTTTTTTTTTTTTTTTTTTTTTCTGGAAAGTCTGAAATCCCTGCAAAACAGTAGAGTCCATTGCTGCTTGTTGCGTTGGAAATAGATGATTTTTTTGAAAAAATAAATGTTGGGAATAGATGTTATCATGTGAGTGCAGGCCATAATTGATCCAAGGGAAAACGGCAACATGAAACTAGACAAACTAATTTTCTATTAAAAAAAGGAACTTAAAAATCGGTTATTCGAACTTAAATATCAATGGTTTGTTCGGCATCCTGTTCTCTGTTCACTTTTCAAAAAAAAATTTCTACTTGTTTTTACGGTATTTTCTCTTATAAAAATACAAATTTATTGTTTAAATTATAAATTTAAACTCATGATTTTAATGGGGGTTAATATTATTAGAGGTCGGTTTGGAATTACCTACCACATTGAGCTTCTAATCACACATCCGCATTTTCTAAGCTACTAATTTTGGGTTCTAAATTATGTCTAGACGAATTATGTGGTATTTGCATGTCTATATGAAACATTATTATTATTATTATTATTATTCTATTTTGGCTCGAATGTTAAGTTATTATTATTATCAAGGATTTAGATCTAATTCAAACGCACAGTTCTGACTTTTGATAACGTGAGACAAACATAGTGCTTTTGATTATGTGAAGGAAAATTATATTTCATAAAGTAATTCTAAGCTAAATTCATAAGAGGGTTAGCATCAATTGAATCTAAAATTTCAAAATGAGGCCAAGGTGTTAGTTTTCAAAAATAAAAAGTAAATTTGTAACGACCTATACTTATCTTTGATATAATAGTTTGTTTTAAGTCTCGGTCTCTTGGACTTTACCCCAAAATATCGTACACCATTAAGATGTGATCTCTTTATTTATAAACCATCACATATATTCATTTCTAAACGATATAAAATTATACAACTTATTATTTTTCTTGTAGGTGCTGATGACTATCATAAAATTATACTAAAACATGACAATACAATGAGAAATAATGAAAATCCCCCCCCCTCCCCCCACCCCCCCCTCCCTTTTTGGATTTACTTTCTTGTCTCTAATTCTCAAAATCAATATGAATACTCTGTCGAAATGCAGATCTGTGAATGCAAATCTAATCAATATCACATTATTAAAAAAAAAAAATTTTGAAACTTGATCTTTCAACCAACTTCCAAGTGGATTATGAAGCTGTACTCTATCAGCCAACTTATCTTAATTGCTCATATAATGAACAAGTTGCAGTCTGTCCACATCTAGCTCTTGGACCCCCCACAAATTCCCAACTTAAAACATCTTATCTTCTCATATTTCAGACTGATAGGTTCTCAAATTCGGTGCATCTGATTAAATAAACTTCATATTAAAAAAAAAAATAAAGAATTATTTAATAGGATATGAACGTACTCCTCTCATAATGCATTATTTCAAACCTCCAAATCAAATCTCAATTTTGTTTATGTTTTTTTTTTTTTTTTTTTTTTTTTTTTGCACGTCTATTCAAAATTTACTGATTGAAATCTCACATTGATTCCCTTTTTTTTTTTTCTGCTTGTAAAAAAAGAAAAAAAAAAAAAAAAACCATAGATGTCATCGCCATATTCAATATTTACAAAAGAAAACTTGTGATCTATTAATAGAATAAATATTGTCTGACATAAATTTACTCAAAGAATGGAGCTAATTTTACTCACACTACCATGAGTTCTACGTCGTAAATTTCACTGATCGACCGTGACTTTTGATCTGATTAGCGACCGTGACTTTTGAATTGAGAGTGGTAATCGAACATAAGCAAATCATGAGGGATAAAGCAAAAAAAAAAAAAAAAAAAAATCTTGTTCGATTAAAGTTCATTGTAACTTTATATTTGTTGTTATTGGTGTTCAACATGGATCCATTTGTTTGATTAATAATAGTCCAATGTAACTTTATATTTTTGTTTGAAATGATTAAACGTACATAAAAGGTGCAGTACTAGGGGGAAAATCCCTTAATAATTCATCAAAATAGTTGGTTGAGTTTGCTTCTCATAGCTCGTGTGGATAAAGGACTAATAATGCATTAACTTTTGAAGTTGTGGAACACTCTGCCCTACATTCACCCCCTTCTTTCTTCACGTAATCCCACCCCTCATTCCCCAACTCCCTAACCCCTTCCCTTTGCTTTAAGTTTCTATAACCTATCACCCAATAAAAATAAAAAATAAAAATAAAAAAACCCTATCACTATTTTTTTTTTGTCTTATTTAATATTTTATCATAGAGATTATACTCAAATGAGTCACTGATCCTTTGATCCTATGCGCCATTGCGCCCTCTCTTGACAATTGTCGTCCCTAACGCCGTTGCGTTCTGTTTTGACGATTGTCATCCCATTGCCCATTTGTCATTTCTCTATTGACGATTGATGTCCCAACACCCATGCGCCCTTTCAATCTACACCAAAGTGCCCGTTGTCTTCTTCCTCTTCTTCTGACGATTGTTGTCCCTACACCAAAGTGCCCGCTATCTTCTCTCTTCTCTTCTGACTATTGTCGTCCCTGCACCCAAGTGCTATTTTCCTTCTCTCTCCTCCTCTTACGATTGCCGTCCATGTTTCATTATTTTTATTTTCTATAGATTAAAAAAAAAAAAAAAAGGAAAAAGGAAAAAGGAAAAAAAATAAGTATCTTCTACTATACTTCAAGATTGGACATCCTGTTGGAACCCCATTTTAAGGGGCATATTAGGGAAGTTAGTATTATGTATAAAGGAAAGTTACTATTTTCTATGTAATTATATTTATTAGGAACTTTAGATTTGTTTGTATTTATTATAATTTAGAATAAGTCTTGATCTTAGTAGATTTGTAAGTATTAGTAAACTTATTCAATTGTATACATTATAACTTGTATTTATATGAGAGTCCATTCATAATACTTCTTACTAATGAATTCATTGTTCTTAGTCCGTGAAAGCATATCTATGTAAACATCTTCCTTTATTCTCTACTTTTATTACTATTATTATTTTTCTTATTTAATTTATAGTAAGGGTGGTCATAATTATTCTAACTACTTCATTCTGTTAAAACACACGATTCAAGCAATAAATGTATTAATTATTAAAAAAAAAAGTTTGAAAACAAGGGTGTCAAATGGTGATTTGTCCATAACTTTTATCTTTTGACAATTTTGATCTGGAGACAAATTTTGATCACAAATTTTTTAAATTTAATTAAAGTAATCGTGTCTCAATCAGATAATAACTTTTTTAGATTTTTCCAAAAATAAAAGTTAAAGATGGATAAAATGTTATCTTCAGTGCCCTCGAAGACCACTTAAAAATAGAATATTTTGCACTTCATTTAATTTTTTTGTGTAAACTTTCAAGTTAGTATGCAATGAACATTGGGCACATAACTACTTCTGTTGAATTATATAAACGTGTCATCTATTCTAGACTTTGGGATCGAAATGGCCAAAAATATTGAACTTAGGAATTTATCAGTCAAAAAAAAAAAAAAAAAGATAAGGACCAAAAACTCCTTAAAAAATTCAAGCATAATTACTGCTAAAGAAGTAATGCCAACACTACACACAGATGTAAAGTGAATCTCATATTATATGATCCCAAAATTAAGTCTACTATAAAAATTTGTAATACACAATATTATTAGAGAGAGAGAAAATTACATAAATGATTACTTTTTTCTCATTTATTAATCAATATGACATAAATTTCTCATTCTTAATCAATATTACATAAATTCTAGTTAATTTTAGTTTAATTTTATGTCAAATTAGTCTAGTGTTAATTTTTTATATTATTTTGATGTAATGATATTTAAATTTGTGTCATTCGGATGCTCTTTCCTACTAATAATGTTCCCAAATATATATATATATATATATAACGGACACTTACATAATAAAATATATCAGTAATATACAGCATCACAATCTAACTAACCACAGTCTTAATAGTCGAATGCCATGAAAAAAAAACTTGAATGACATAAATTTAAAAATCATTGCATCAATATAACACAAAAATCTAACGTTAGACTAACATAACACAAAAGTAAACTAAAATTAATTAAAATTTATGTCACGTTGATCAATAATAGAAAATTTTTGTCATGTTAATTTAATAGATGATAAAAAGATGATTTTTTAAGTAATTTTTTAAAATTATTATTAATTCTGTCTATCATATTTAGATTAATATTTTTTATTTAATTTTAATGTCTGAAATAATATATAAATAATAATATTTTGAGACGTTCAATAATTGAACGAATTAAAAAGAATTAGATTTTAAAATATAAAAAATTAATTACAAAATATTTTAAAATAACATAGTATTATTGATTAAATATTATTTAAAATATTAAAAATGAAACAGGGAATTTCAATCAGTCACATTCGATGGCAGCAAAATTGAGAGACATAGAGACAATAATCCCTTTCGGCATTGTCACTTCGACTGTCTCCTCTCGTTACCACGCTGGCCCACCATCAGCATCAAGCCGTCAAAACACCTTCTAAAACGACCACAACTAGAACCACCTCCTCACAATATCTCACTACTCGTACGAACATATCCACTTTTGTAAATTCATAATTTTATATAAAAATATTTTAAACATTTAAATCAAAATATATTAAAATTAAAATATATCAAAAGTAGACAATGTACTTTTTTTTTTTTTAGCAGAGTCTATCATTTAAAAAATATATATATCTCAAATAAAACTCCAAATGACCATCACCATTTCACCAACCAATCCATGTGCAAAGAACAAATAATTACAGCTCGTTGGCTTTTTGACTTTTACCACCAAACGCCCAACTCCTAGAGGACCAACCGCGACAGCACCAAGAACAGATTTTTACTGTGCCCCATACATCTAATGTGTGTGTATACGTATATACATTCAGCTTTTGCATCGAATTCAGAAATTCATCACCTTTTATTTAATCAATTTTTTTCCTTGGCAATTTAAAAAGGAAAAAGAAATTGCAGAGGCCATTTTTGGGGTAGAAACAAAAACTTTAGTCACTCACTGCCTATCATAATTCAGAACATAATGGATTGCAAAAAAGAAAGAAAAAAAAAAAAGCGAAATTCAGAAAAATATAATGTTGTGAGAGAGAAAACGACACCAAAATTACTAGAATTGATACAACAAAACTCGTACTAGACATGAATTTTACAAAAACAAAAAAAGAAAAAAAAAATTACAAAGGGTGAGATTTGAAAGAATATATCTTAGAAAATAATTAATTAACTAAAAATTTACAAAGGACTGAAGAGAGAAAATTATAAAGCACTCAAAACCTACGTTAACCCATACAACTTTCCACTTTTACCCACACTAACTTTTTTTCACTAACTAGACATTTTTTTTTGTCCAATTATTACTCCAGCTCAAAACCCAACCCCAGCCGCGCCGACTCCGAGCGTAGCCGGGCGGTGCGGCTCAAGCTTCCTGTTCTTCCAAAAACACGCGTCCGGCGCTAGCTTAGCCGCCGACCTCATCGGCTCCGACTTACAGCGCGTGAGCACAAACGGCTCATACGGCGGCTTCGTCCCCACCAGCTTCTGCTCGATCACACTCGCCATGGACTCCGGCACGGCCGTTCCCGTCACCGGAAAGGAGCAAGACGACCTCGGCGGCTGCATCACCTGTGGGCCGTCGACGACCGCCGCCACCGCCGCAGCATTGGGCCGTTTCTTGGGCTCTTCCGGAGCCTTCTTCGGGTTGACCCGACGGCGCTCCGGCAACCACCGGATAAAGTCCGTACTGCAAACCCAAGTCTCCTTCGAAACCTCCATGGAAAGCTTGGGCTCACACATCATCAACAGCAAGCAATCTGGTAAACCCGGACTGCCCATTTCCCTCTCTTCTTTCGGATCCTCCCGACCCGTTTTCTCTTCCCGGGTCTCCGGTTCAGTTGCTTCCTCTGCTGCTTCTTCCTCTTCCGCCGTTAACCCTTCTGCAACTTCTTCTTCTGCTTTTTCTTCTATTTTTTGTTCCTCCTCTTGACAATGTGAGTCATCTTCTTCATCTTGTACATGTTCTTCTTCTACCTTCTCTTTCTCTTCTAGATCTGCAAAAGTTTCATCCGAAAATAAGCGGCTCAAATCCGTATTTTGTTCTTGCAATTCTTGTCTTGATTGAATAACATGGTCCAATTCTTGCTTCTCCTCCTCCTCTTCATCTTTCTCTTCTTCTCCTTCCTCTTCTTTAACGTCACCGCCGTTATCTTCTTGTTGTTGGTGTTGTTCACAATCTTTTTCTTCTGCTGGTTCGACCACTTCTTGTGCTTCATCCCACAACCCGCCAGCATCAACAACTACTTGATCATCAGTGCTGATTCTTTTCGGGTTTTCTTCATTTTCATCCTCCATTACTGCTTCTTCAACAGCCGCTTCCTCTACCACGTCTTCCTTTCTGTCCAACTTCATCTGCTCCGATTCTTCTCGGTCTTCTTCGCGTTCTACTAATTCAGTAGTAGAAGAAACAGACTTTCTCTCACACTCCCACATCTCCGGCTGCTGATGAAGATCATCTCTATCTATCGCCTGAGCAAGTTCCTCCACTTCGGCTTCCGCTTCTCCGCCATGATGATCATCTTTACATACTTCTTGTTTATGATTCACCTTTTGATCATCGTCTTCTTCCTCTTCGTCGTCATCGTCCTTTGGAGGCGGATCCCAAAACCGGTTAGCCAGCGCAGCCATTTTCACAGGGTCAGATCTACACCTCATGAGCAACAGAGCATTCTTCGGCGGAATACATATACTAACTCTGGCTTTCTCTTCTTCTTCTTCTCCTTCTCCGTCATCTTTACAACTCTTCCTAATCTCCTCTTCCTTAAACTCAATCCCCTCAAAGACTCTCCTCCTCAAACTCTTCCCACCACTCCTCTCTCTCTCCTCCCTTTCTCTCTCCTCCTCATCCTCTCCGACCACCAACTCTATCTCTCTCCTCTTCCCCTCCCCGTCCTGCAACGCCACCAGCCACCTCGCAAACACCGCCCCACAAGACCTTCCGTTAGCAGAAGAAGTTGATATCCGCTTGTCCGCTTTACCATTCTCCTTCTCCTCCGCCGCCGCCGTCGTACAAGAAGACCGACACGGCAAGAAGCAGTTGAATTCAGCTCCAAAAGCCCTCAAAGCTTCACAAATCGTCCATTTCTGATTATGATGATTATTATTAGTATTATCAGAATTATCGTAGGTTCTATTTTCTTCAAGCTTCTGTGTTGTTGTTTCTTCTTCTTTGTTTTTCTTCTCTTTCTCCATTCTTCTGAAACTGGCCTCTCCGCCTCCGCCGCCGCCGCCGCCGCCATTGTTGGATCTCCGCTTGGCCGATCTGGACCTCATTTTCTTGCCCTGTTTCTTGGTCTTGACCCGGACTTGGCCGATACAGGTGACTTTAGGAGAGGATGGCTCTGGGTTCTCGAAAGCGCAGCCGGATCTCTTCTTCCCGGCAGCCGTCGGGAACATCGGCGAGGCCTGGCCGCCTTTGAGGCTGCCGCTGTTCTTGAGACGGCGACTGAGAGAGGAGGAGAGAGAGATTTGGGACGAGTCTCTGGCTCGCCCCGGGCTGAGGATTGACTTGGAGGATAGTTTCATGGAAGAAGACGATGAGAGACGGGACGTGAAGCAGATGAAGAGCTCGCTTGTAGCAGAAGAAGTACTGTTTGTGTTTGCCGCGGCTGCTAATGATGATGAGGAGAACGACGACTCCATTTGTTTGGTTCAGCGAGTTTTGGACATTGTTGTTTTGTTTATGATGATTATGATGATCAAAGAAGAAGAATGATGATTGATATTTTGTTGGGTTTGTAATTGTATGGCTGGTGTTGTGGTTGGAGAGGATGAGGAATGAAGGCAGAGTGAGTGAGTGTATGAGTGAGTAGAGAGAGAGAGAGAGAGTAATGGGAAGTAACTAGGGTGATGAGATGTTGTTTGTCTTTTAGCAAAACGAAACTGACTATAGGGGTTGTCAGGGTTCAATGGGCCTCGTTTTGGTAGATGCTTCATGCTGTGGTTTTTAGGGTTCCGAAATGACTATATTACCCTTTGTGGTTTTTGTTCAACGGAACTTTTTTTTTTTTTTTTTTTTAATGACATTTGCGAGGGTTCTCCCATTCTCATTCCCCATTCGGTGCGTGAGAGTGTTTATAATTTTTTTTTTTTTTTTTTTACATGTTTTGCACATTATTCTTATTGCTAGTAATTAGATGCATTTATTTCAACCAAAAAAAAAAAAAAGTTTAGATGCATTTATTACAAATAAAAGTTTATCAAAAAAACAGCTTTTGGTCTGTGGAAAAATTTCCTATTAAAATCTGAAAATATAGCTCCAAGAAAAGTTCTTAAGGGCCCGTTGGGTTTGTCAGTTTGATTTAAATTAAACTGTATTTTTTTAATCATGTTTTTTATCTTTTTCTCAAAAATTTTTTATCTTTTTTGAAAAAATCAACAAAAATTTCTATTCAAACTTAAGAATTCTAACTCAACGCAAACTGAACTTGTGCACCAAACAGGCCCTAAAATATTTTAATTCTTCTAACAAACTTTTACAAATTTCATGTCAATATATTCACTACTCTTTAAAAAAATTTAAAATCATTTTCGACCTTATAGGCTCTTTGGTTTTAAAGACTTATTGAAAAAATTCTCTTCTTCTACCGATTAAAAACAAAAGTGAAAGCTTTACAAAATGGACTAATAATATGGCATTTGAGATTTGTGCTTTGATGTGGATATTGTCCTCTACAATAGGCTTGTTTTGGAGGAGTTAGTATTGCACTCTCACTTGCATTTTCAGTCAACTATGAGATTTATTCATGCGTTCAATTATTGAGTTATTACGATTTCTAAATAATTAAATAGATGTAAGGTCTCGTATTAGGAGATGTTTGTGACAACTTTAGGGTCCTTTCGAGCCCTTTTCGTTGCTATGGTTGGTCGTCGCTCCCCACACCTTTTACAAATCAATTTCCCCCCATGGTGATGCATGAGTGAGCAAGTGATTAGGGTCTAATTTACCCAAAAAAAAAAAAAAAAAAAAGGTAGATTAGGGTTTAGCTACTTTTCTCTCACTAGAAGTAGGAGTGAGAAAGAACTTTAGGGCCGGGCCGTAGGGCAAGAATCGATTTTTTGTGCGTCTCTGCATGCATGGGGCTATTTTAAGGTAGAGAATCTTGGTAGCCAAAAGTTAGAAAAGTCTAGCAAAAGGAGATGGACAACCTTGGTATTTTATACATGTACACTTTAAATAAATTAATACAATTATTGGGTTATGAAAGCGAAAAGAGACTAAAGAGTTAGCAAACAAAAGGAAAAGTGGTCTTTTTTTATTTGACAAAGATAGAGACGTCCAAAAAAAAAAAAAAAAAAAAAGTGCTCCCTATAGTGGATTTGGCTTCAAAAGTAAACATTAGAATGAAATCTTAGTAAAAGCTGTTTTTCTCAACAACTATAGCTATTATAACATGGGACCAAGTTCTTATTTGATTGATGTTTTACGTTTTAAAAATTTTCAGATGTTCTAAGTTAATCAAATTTATAATTCTATCACTCCCTTAGTAAATTTTTAGGAGTCGCATTGTTCACTTTAAAACACTTAATGAAAGAAATGAAAATACTTTCAGATTTTGCACATGTTCGGACGCGGCTGGGGAAACATTGGAAACAACATTTCCAAAACTTTTTTTTTTTTTTTTTTTCATCTTTTTCTTCAACTCAGAACTACTTTTCACTATGATATCTACAATAAACTCAAACTTTAAAGTTCATAACTTTATTATTTTAAGTCGAAATGAAAATGATTTTCTTTATTGTATAGAATTTCGAGAAAAATAAAACAAGATTTATATTTATATTTTTCAAAATACATATCAAGTTTTACAGTTTTCATTGCAAATAATTTTTTCAAGTAAACAATATATATTTCGAAAACTCATCTCTACTCCGATCCAAATATATTCAAAATTCCATCTTCAATACGTCTTTCAAATGAGCCCGAAGTCTTTTATCCAAACCCCTTCCCTCCTATCCATTAAGCTAAGGCCTTGTTTGGCCATGAGTTCAGTTTAAATTAAACTGTACTTTTTTCATCATGTTTTTTTATCTTTTTTCCTAAAAAGTTGTTTGTCTTTTCTGAAAATTCAAAAAAATTCAAAAAAATTTACTATTTAAACTTACAAATCTTAACTCAAACTTACACACCAAACACCCCCTAAGTCTCCGCGAGGTTTTTCATGTATTTTAAGTTAATGCCCAAATTAATCATCTCTCTCCGTAAAATATATTAGGAATTGTCATTTATGTTTTTATCTGCCTAGAGAAAATTAAAATAAAATCTTTTACCATAAGGAGGCATCCTTTTCAATAGGGGTGGTTATTGTTTGGAAACTAATCGCTATCTCGCTCACTTTTTTTCCATTTCTTTGCTCAAAAGGTGTCTCATCTTTCTTTTGTTGCAAATTAATACAAACCACAATTTTATTTCCCTTCCAATGCATCAAAGTCACGTGGATTGTGACACATCAATTTTTAGGAACATGGGTGTTTTGCTTTCTCAAAAAATAGGTTTCACTATCAAACGTGGCCAGATCACAGAGAACCAACCAAATAAAACTACCAAAACAGATAAACAAAAAGACCAAATCAAAGATAAGCCTCTTGGCCTTGGGAATATCAACACCACCCGTGTGACCAGCGAGAGCTCACATTTCAAAAAAAAAAAAAAAAAAAAAGAAGAAGAACTTCTACACATCTTCTATTTTGTATTAGAAATAAAGAAATATTTTTTATTTATTAAATTAACTTTTTAGTAATCTAATTTAGCGAGTGTTACAATTAAAAATTTATTCCATGTGTTACAGAATTATTTCAATCATAAATTAGATGGTTGGAAAACAAATCTAACAAGTAAGATAATAGTTTTTCCTTATATTATTGAATAAAATTTTTTCTAATAAAATTTCTAAAATAAATAAGAAAACTTTTTAAAGCTTCGTTTGATATTTCAATTTATCTCCAATTAAACTATATTTTTTCATTTTAGTTTTTATTTTTTATTTTTTCTAAAAAATCAACAAAAATTATAACTAATTTTTAAAAAATCAACCAATTATAACTTAATATTTTCATATTTAACTGGCTAACCAAACATAAGTTAAGATGATCTTTTATTTCATATTATCAGTCAAAAGTGAATTTTAATATTAAAATAATATAGAAAAGAAAACTTTTAAAAGAATATCTTATTTTGTAATATCAGTCAGAACTAAATTCTAATTTTAAGTTAAAATGTTATTGATCTCCCTTCAAAAAATATATATTACTAACTTAATTTAGGAATATTCATATTAAAAATTTAGAATGCATTATCTAAAATTACTCCAATCTTAAATTAATTTATTATTTTTAATTGTTACATTAAGTTTTTAACAGTACAATCATACCATGAATAAGACGGTTAAAAATTTTAACCGGTGTTACTACTATAGAATATAGGTATTTACGTTAAAAAAGTAAAAACTCCCAATAATAAAATAAGTAAATAGATAAAAATAAGTGGCAATTCCGATATTAAATGAAAAAGCGATGCCCTTTTCTGAAAGGGGTCACATGGCGGGGTCAAAGGAGACGAGGTGAAAAACAGAGAAGAATCAAAGGCTGCACGTGACCATGATGACAATCATGATATCATGGTCATATCACCTGTTTGGACCCACTCTCGTAGTCAGGAGCGTGGAGAACACTTTCCATCTCCGTACTGTCTGGACTGTTTCTTGATTGGTTTAGTGTTTTGTTATAAGCGCGTGGAGTTTTGAGAGAGTGGGATTGAGTTGTTCAAAATAAGGAAAGGCCTCGTTGGCAGAGACTGCGCTTTGTGTACTATATTATACTAGTATAGCTATCCCACGCGTTACATGGAGAAATGCAAATTAGCAGCGCGTGGTAAAGGAAAACTATGATGCGGATTTTATTCGCTACGGGATTGCCCACGTGTTTCCACTTATTCCCCAATAGTTACTTTCCATGTTTGCAATATTTATTTATTTATTTATTTTTGGTTTTCTTTGAAAAGAGTCCGTTTGCACTTTAATATGCTTAATAAGCTTTGATCAATATGATCAATGAGAGAATGATTATTGTCATCTATATCTCTAATTTTATGATCGTTTTTTTTTGTTCCCATAATTTTAAAAAATCTAGTTTTGTTTTCAAAATTTTGAATTTAATCTCATTAATCTCTTTTATTGGAATTTCAATTAAAAACAAGTGGATAAAAATTGTGCAGGAATGTTGTATTTGAGTTTCAACAAGTTTTTGAGTTTTTTTTTTTTTTTTTAAATCCAATTTTAATCTTCTCATAAAAAATACCCATGAAACCATAAAACTATGAAAATTAGATATACGTCATGGCACTATCAAAATCTTCATTATGGAAAGTTAATAGGATCTAATAAAAATTGAATAGTTTGTAATTCTTTTGAGATATAATTATTTATAATTGTTTTTTCAAAAAAAAAATATTTATAATTGCATTCGATCATTAATTCCAATATATATGCATATTCTAATTTGGGATGAGAAATTTAAAATCTACACTACTTATGAAGTCAGATGTATAATTATCGTTAAATTACAATAATAACTGCATAAATTCCATTAATTAATTTGGAAACTGAAAATCCACTTTTCTTAGGTAAATATATAGTTCTCTAAGCATCTAGATAGACCTAGTAGCAAGAGACTTTGTGTATTGTCTTCCCCATGCAATTACTACAGCTAACTTTTTGGCATCAATATTAAATACAAATCCAGGTATAAAAGCCCAATCCCAAACTTCACAAAAGGAAAATGACATAGGGAAAATTGATAATAAATAAATGGGTCAAAGTTATTTGAAAGAGAGGGCTTTGACCAATGTTTACACCACAAGCTGACAAAAGAAGTAAAATTGGAACCAGATTACTATGTCTAATAATTTCTTCACAACAAGAAGATACTTTTGGTCCCTACTAAATTTTTTTTGGTCCCTACCAAATTAAACCTGAAATCATTGTAATGCTAGTAAAGCTATAATTGACTGCAATAAATATACAAGAATAAATTCATTTTTTTTTTCTGCTCGGTTAAACTTTGATTTTCTTGTAATTTTACTACTTAATTTTAAAATTAATAGAAATACTCACTAAATTATAAATATTATCATTTTTATTATTTTTGTCAATTAAATAGATACAATTACTGACACAATAATAAATAAAGTATAATTTAATAATGATAAATTTTATTTTTTACTCTTTGAACTTTGATACTCTTATAACTTTACCCTATTAACTTTAAAAATTGTTGTTTATATCTAACTCAAAGTTTAAATTGTTAACAAGAATACCCATGGAATTTTAAATCATTAACAAAAATATCTATTGTCTCATATTTTTACCATATAAGACTTGGAAAAACTTTATTTTTCCCTAAATTTTAGTACATTTTTAACTTTACCTTTGAACATTGAAAATAATGCTTACACCTCTCAACCTTAAAACTGTAAGCAATCAATTATATTTCGTCAACTTAAAACTGATGTGGTACTAATATAATAAAATGTTAATTCAAATTAAATATGTATAATTAAAAGAATAACCTTTAAATCTATCAAAATTGAAGAGATCTTCGTATATAAGTTCCTTTGTTATTTTTTTTCTTTTACTATACAACTCACTTTTCTATACTCCCTCTCAAAATCTCCCTACCTTGTCTATTTCCTCCATTTTTCATCATTACATAACTAGTAAAAAACCTCTATCGTATAAGTAAAAAAGACGAGATCGATAAACCATGACTTCCAAAACATAAATGTGTTTAAACAAAATAAATAAATAAAAGTCAAAATCATCAATAAATCATGATGGATATGTAAATATATTCTATGTATCAATTTAACGAACTCGCTCAACGAAATTAATATTAGCTTTAGTGATAACTTGTGAGGTAAATGACTCTTTCTATAGATATAGGGTTAATAATTAATTAGTCAAATGACTCTTTATTATAAATAAAAGTTAATTAGTTAGCACATCATATTCATGCATATATCTTTTTTTTTTTAAATAAAATTAATCTACTCAACTCGTAAATTAAATTATCATTATTGCTAAGCAATTCATTCATTTAAATTACGAGATAATCAAACTTTATAAAGCTTAATTCAACAAACAAATATTAAGGAGATATTAAGGAGCTAACTATGGATTGCTATGGTGTGAGAAGAACAATAATAGCTATCATGGTTATTATGTCAATTATGATTATACAAACAATATTATTTTTGTGAGTTAATCCTCTTTCCTCTCAACAATTACGTCATAAAATTCATCTTTATAATAATAATAATAATAATGATAATAATAATAATAATAATCCTGAGTACACAATGGGTAACAATGTAAACAAATGGGTAACAATGTTTGAGAGGAAGAAAGTTCACTTGGATCTGTGGAATTTAACAAATGTTTTAAACGAGTGTTCACTAAATGCATGAAAACAAAACACAAATAAAAAGGTATTGTAACAATTTATCTCTCCTTTCTTTCCTTTTCTCTTTGCACTTGTGTGTTCTTAAGTAGAAATTGATATGTGTCCGTCGACAGTGATGAAGCCGGTCTATCATTTCAGTAGGTGCATATATTATAAGACAAATTTTTAAACAAAATTTATAGGGATAATCAATTTTCATTGGGACAAACTGAGAAAAATATAAAATTTTTAGAGATAAAATTGAAAATTAACTAAGTAAAAAACTAGGGGCTCCATTTCCAGCCTGTCATTTATGGGTCCCTCCACCCCTGTGTGTAGATATGCATGTTTATGTGAAAATTCTATATAAGAAAATGTGATCCTTGATTTATATATTAAGAGAACCAAAATTTTTTTATGCTAGTTTTGAAAATTTTGAAACCGATAGCCAAAAACAGTGGATAGTTCTAAGTGATTTGGAAACCTAAATTGGATGACATTAAATTATGAAAAAGGAGATAAAATTGATGTGAAACTAGATATGTAAGTGATGAAATTTATGGCATTAAAGACTATTTTTTTTAGCATTGAAAATGCTAGAGAAATTTTTGTCTACAAACGCTCTGCATTTTGACAGAAATTAATTGTTAAATAAGCCTAAATAAATATGGCCGTTTTGTAAAAACCATTTTAATGACAGAGGTTAAAGTAAAAAATTAAGCTACTTTTTTTTTTTTTAAATATAGATAAAGTAGATTCTCAAAAATTTTATGAAGACTCTATTAAAAGTCTTAGTATGTTCTCAATGTGAAATTTTACTCCAGATTATAAAAGTTAATCACCCATTATATACCAAAGAAGTAAGCTTAGATACCAAGAATGATCTAAGATTAAAAATGGCTTAGATTTAGCATAACCTATTAGATTAAGTTAAGCTAAAACATTATAAAATTGTTATTAATATTTGTCATGAAAATAGGATGAGTTAAGGTTTGAAGTAAAAGTCCAAATATTCTCGTATTTATACTAAAGTGTTTAGAAAGTAAAACTACACAAGTTATGTGTTAAAACCTCTAAATATAAAAGTTATTAAAAGGAGGATGTTATGTACTCCCTATTCAACTAGTCGCTTTAAATTTTTCTTGACTGCAATTTTTACATATATTGTTCTCTAAAATTCTTGTTATCTCCCATATTCTAATTTTCAATAATAAATTATCAATCTTTGAATGCCAATTTTCAAAAATCGACAATGAGATTAATACAAAAGAAAGTGAGACAAATAAAAGTTTGGAATACTAAAATAGGAGGTTAATTTAAAGATCAATGTACAACTATTTACTTTTCCCCATTGACGAATTTAAAGCTTAATGGGTATGAATGTAAATATGATGGCCTCCTAAATAATTATAACAATTCGATCATCATGATACAATTGTAGTTGTAATTTAATGATAAAATAGATGATTACAGTAGTCATACTGTCACTCTATTTCTCTCTCTCTCTCTCTTTCTTTCTCTTGTGTGCTAGGGTTTGTGCTATTTATATTTCTTTTTTGGGGCCGGAGCCCGGTACCGCCTCTTGGTTGGTCACTAGACTACCAGCCCTAGAGAAGATGCTTTGGACCACATGATGATGGTTTTGGTGGGAAGGATGACTTCATGATTGGATGAGATGCATTTTGATCTTTTTGGTCGTGTTTGTTGGCTTGTCACTAGAGGTATTATCCATGGTGTCTGGGGTTTTTCTCATTTCTGTTATAATTATTTGTTTAAAATAAAGGCGATGGTATTTCCGCCTTGTGTTTTGTTGGTATTTTTTGGTGCTTATTTTGTAATAACGGAGGTGGCACCTCACGCTCTCGTATTGTTTGGGTGTCCAATCCATTGGAATTAATTCTATACGGTGGGGGTGATTTTTTCGCTATAGGTCTTTTGTTCCCGTTCGATCGGAGTTTTCCATAATTATAGCGGTATTGTTGAATGAGCCATCTGTGTGCTTGATGATTGATGTGCCTTTTAGATTTCTTAGTGTTGAATTTCGGTGCACGTTTTACCCCCTTGTACATTTCATTAGAATTTATTGGTGAAACCGATTTGTAATTGGGGTTAAGTTTTCTTGTGTTTGGATGTCATTCAAAGTATAATGTTTGTATTTTATTGATTTGAAATACAATTTCCTTGTCAAAAAATACTTAACGATAAAATAAATATAGTTCACTCCCACTATTATATAAATAATTAAAAACATTATTTATTTAACTTCAAATATAGAAGTTTTAACACATCACTTATTACAAATACGAGAAAATTTAAACTTTTACTTCAAACCTTAATTCATCGTTTTGCGAAAACTTAACTATTTTCGTTTTAAAAAAAACTTAACTATTTTCATAACCAACATTAATAATAATATTACTTTTTTTTTTTGGCCCTTAACACGGGTCGGGTACTTGTGTACAATCCACGTGGCACAGCTGCTCGTAAACTGATATGCTTCATCTTTTCTTTTTATCTACAACACAAAAAATCACTTCTGATGAACTTTATAGCTCAGTAAATAGAGTATCTTAACTTGTAGAATTAAAAACATTAACATTTGAGTACCGTTATTATGCAAACTGTGATACAAGCATGTTTATGTTTTACTATTATGCAAAATTATCGTGAAATCTTCTTATTTTTCACGTCGATGAATTCTATGACGGTATTTTAACAGTCTACTAATGATAGTTTTCTTCTTCAACTCAATCATAAAATGAATGTTAAATAGTTCCATCGTCGTGAAATCTTCTTACTTTTTACGACGGTAAATTCCACGATGGTTTCTTAACAATCTACTAATGATAGTCTTCTTCTTCAACTCAATCATAGAATGAATGTCAAATAATTCTAAATATATATATATATATATATATATGGATAATTAGGGTGAGTGGTCTATGTTTATTACCTAATCTAATAGATAGTCCAACTCTCTTTTATTTAGTTAAATGACCTAATATATGTTTTGCTTAATTAATTTTCATTTTTCCCATACACCTCCTCTCCTTCTCTCTTTTTCTCCTCTCCTTGCGACTGAGATCCACCATTGGGGGCGGCGCAGTTCGCCGACCAGATCTACAGCTTAGCGATGTCTGGGAAGAGATTGTGGCAGTGGGAGGCAATCACGTCACGGATCCGTCACCGATCTCCACCATTGGAGGTGAGGTCGCGAGCTACCCCGGCGTGAGTTCGCCGACCAGATCTGGAGCTCGGCGGCGTCTGGGAGGAGATCGCTACGGTGGGAGGTGATTGCGTCGCGGATCTCAACCGTCACCAATCTCCACCATCAAAGGTGAGGTCACTAGCTGTGTCGGCACGAGTTTGCCAACTAAATCTGTAGCTCGGCGACGTTTGGGAAGTGATTGCGTCCGTGCGAGCTGATTGCGTCGCGGATCTCAACCGTCATCAATTTCCACCATTGAAGGTGTGGTCACGAGCTGCACTGGCACAAGTTTCTAGTACAATGTTGAGAAGACAGAACGAGCGTGAGGAGAAGAGGGGGGGGGGGGGGGGGGAAGGAGGGGGGAGGGGAGCTCGCGGGGGCTGTCGTAGGTGGGGGAGAGAAGAAAGTTGTATTTTTTAAATAATTTTTTAATAGTAAATCAATTATTTAATCATAGTTAATCAGTGATTGACTACAAAATTTATGAGTTATATCAGTCAATCATTAATCGACCAAAAATAAAACGTCTTTTTTGATCATTATTTTCATAAATTTATACCATGTTTATTGGATACCTCGTTATGTTTCTAGTTCTCATAATAACTTTAAAAATATTCTAACTTATGATCTACCCTGTTTCTAGTCAAAGAAAATGTTTTAGTCACAACAAACCTAACAATAACTATTTAATTAAATTTAAGTGAATAATTTTTTATGCTTTATTTTATTTCTTTAAACTTAATAATGTATTAAGGTAGATATGTATATTTATCAAATTTAAAAGAAGCTTTGTGCTTCGCTAGAAAAATAAATAAATAAATAATATGAATAGAAATACACACATAAACATGCATATCTAGACAACCATATTGATATAAGTTTTTATCTTAGAACACACGTGTATGAAGAATGCATATGTCGAGACTAATACTATATCTGTTACAAAGAGTAAAAATAACAAATTTGAGACTTTTTTTTTTTTTTTTTTTTGAGATGTTGTACTCCAATGTATGATGACATATATAATGCTATATGTATCTTTTGTTATCATCATTAAGCTTTCAAATTTGTGAAAGTAAACTTTAATATTTGAATAATTTCAAAACAACAATATTATAATTAGTAAATGAAAAGATAGAGGCATGAATCAATAACAATTAAATGTCAAATTTTATAAATTGCCATATTTGATAGTAAATTTGTCACTAAATTTAGCATTTGACAAATTTAACATGGGAAATAGCATTATATTATAGAGTGATTTTCCTACTCTAAATTAGCTTTTTGGCACATGAATTTGGCATTGCATCGTAGATGCTCTTAAGAAGAGAAAGAAATTGTTAATGCGTACCTATATTGTCATGTACATCGATATATATATATATATATATATATATTGTGGTTATTCTGTTTTCATGCATCGAGTGAACACACTATGAAACATCTGAGATTGCCTTCCAATTCACCTTTACAAGCATTATTGGCTATTTGTTGGCAAATTCGCATTTTTTCTAATGTAGGTGGGGAATAAGGATTAACGTACTCAAAGTAGGTAGTAAATATAGAGAAATTATAAGGTTGATTTTTAGGAGGTGAGTGTTGAGAGGAAATGAGATTGGCATACACAAATATAGCTTGGACAAACATGGTTGACATGATAATGATTCTCACATCATTGCCTTCCATAGTTTCTCCTCTCTCTAATATTTGTTTGCTTAATGAAACTTTTAGGTTATATAATCTCATAATTTAAATGACGAATGAGTTTCTTAGCAAAGAGTTATGATTTGATTTATGTGTTAGCTAGAATCAACCACTATAAAAAGTTATGTATGAATATGATGTGATAATGAAATGGAAAATTAATTTATGTTAATTGTAAAGAATCATTTTATTAATTTAACTCTATGTCTATAGAAAAAGGCATTTGAAGCTAACCCTTGTTTATCTCTAATAATTACATGGAGAAAGTTTGCAGAAGTCAAGGACTCAAAAATATATATATGAATTGTTACAAATCCAACATTTGACGTCTATCTTACATAATTTATTGTTTATTTTATCTCACATTTTGTGTAATTTTTTTTGTTGAATGCATTTATTGTTGTTACATACATATGATATAAAATAATCGAAACAATATTTATTAAGAGGCAATATCTTATTTTCAGCTTCTTTATTTTACTTGGAAAAAGTCTTAATGGCTGATAAACTCACAATTTGTTTAATTTTCTTCCCCTAACAAGCGATAAAAATACATTATGATATATTTTATTAAGGAGTAACACTAGGATTTCCGGTTTTTAAGACATGACATGTTAGTTATATTTTTATATTGATAGGTATATGGTAGTACTTCTGTGTAATCATGATATGTCACACGTTTTGGCTCTGTTGCGTTGAAGAGTACATAAGCACTAGACTCGGTTTACTGATAAATAAGATATAGTTGAGATATGGGGGTCTACGATATGATACTAAGTATAATCCGAGGATAAAAAAAAAAAAAATCAATTAATATTAACAAGTTACATTTATTAATTAAAAAATGACAATACATCTACCATAGAGTTGGAATTAAAAACGTTGGGTTCAATTCAAACGCTAAAAACAGACCACGTAGGGTTTCACGAATACTTATTATCAATAAATATTAAGTAATCTCATTTACTTTTAACTTTTAGTTAAGGTGTCACTTTGTAATTATGAGATTGGTATGGGCACTAATGAGCGTTGATGATAAAATAGTTGTCATCTTAATGATTAGCCATTAAGAGTGTGTGTGGTTATAACCTAGTTAGTTGGGCTTTTACCCTTTTGTTGTTTCTATGTTTGGTCTTTTTTGAGCTTGTTGAAAAAAATCCACTTTTCTTAGCCACCCAAAAAAATAATTATAATAATACACATCGACGTTGGAGATTATGAGGAATTTGTGGATAAATAGAATGGTTGGAAATAATAACTTGTAACAATCTCAACATATTTTTTGCCTTCTAGTAGGAATATGTTCTTCAGCTTATGGTAGGACTTCGTTCAAATTGTCTTTCATGATATGTAGAATATGCTTAGGCTTGAGACCAATTTATTATCATAATTATTTTATTTATTTATGTTCTAAAGTTGGTTCAAACTCTTTAATCTTTGATAGAATTTGATATAAAACTATCGTTAAAATATATGTGCAATCACTTACCATTATTATTGTTGTGTTTTTATTTAGAGATTCAAAGATATGATCTTAATATTGTTGGCAAACCTGTGATCACAACATTATTTTCTGTTGTTTGGCAAGATTCAAAGCATTTGTTGTCATGCCATTGTCACGGGAATCTAGAAGTGGACAATATTGAAATCTTACGTATTGTAAGTAGTTTATTACTTTGTTTCATGAAAGTTGTTATACATTTATCAAACATTTAGGATAAAGTTTGTGCAAATTTAATCTCTTTTTTTAATCGCACAAAATTATTAAAAACGTTACTACAACAATCATGTCTGTTAATTTTGAACATAATCTATTAGTGAGCATCATTTTTTGATAAATTTTTGACGGATTCCATCCAAAAATAACAGAAAAGACTATAAGTTTTATTTTAATAGTTAAAGGTCATCCAAGCTACGGGAAAAAAAAATAAAATAAAATAAAATAACGAGTACCAAAGTTACATAAACTTAAATTTTTTTTATACTAAACGAACAATTTATCATAAAATTCAAACTTGTAATTTATGTTAAAAACCGCTACAATATTTAGAGGTTTTTTTTTAATTTTTTTTAATTTTTTTATTTTTAAAGAATGCCAAATCCGAATGCTAACTAACATGGTTGAGAATTTAAGAGATCTGATATCCCATCAGAACATATGGTGGTCCTGAGTTTTAATCATTGATTTGTTTCAACATTATTGAAAATGACTTGCCAACTATTTGCATTACTTATTTTCAACTTCAAAGATTACATTTGTATATTCCATTTTTCTTTCTTCATTAAGTGATCGATGCATGTGAAACCACATGACGTAAATCACAATTTTCCGAACTCAAGAAATTTGTAGTTTTCTTATCATCAGTTAAGAGCAATTTTCATCAAACCATGTGTTGATTCTCTAGCTCATGCACCAGTTGTAGAGATCTTAAAATCCGTGTCCTGAGCTAGCTAGCTCAAGTTACGACCCATTTGATACAACTTTTGCTCTTGTTATTTTTTGGTAGAAGAAAAAAGGTAGATGTTGTGACATTTTAATCCTACGTTTGGCATTCAAGTTTATTTTGAACTAAACTGTATTTTACTGCTGATTTTTTGTTTTTGTTTTTCTCTAAAAAAGTCGACAAAAATTATAACTAGTTTTTGAAAAATCGATCAATTTCAACCTAAAAATTCATTTCATTTCAAACTCAACTTCAACACCAAACGCACCATAAGCTTGCGTTTAATTCGTCAGTTGGAGATGAAATTTTTAAGTTGGAGTTTGTTGACTTTTCAAAAACTAATTATAAATTTTGTTGACTTTTCAGAAAAAAAAAAAAAAAAAAAAACAAAACTTAGATAAAAAAGTACCGTTTAGTTGAAATTAAACTATAACACCAAACAAAGCATAAGTGATTGGAACCATGTTTCCGAAATAGTTTAACGAGTCAAAATAGTCTTTAGATTTTCTTGTGCAAGTTTCAAAGTCTACTTATAAGAGCTTTTTTGAGAAGACATATTTTTTATAACTTTGACCGAATGCTCTTTTGGAAAATAAAATCTCTACTAACAAATCATCCAAACACTTTTAGACGCAGTTTTTGGATTTTGAAAGCTAAAATAAGCTTATAAAGCTATGCCAAACGAACCTTTTGTCCACTTAGGAAATTACTAATAGCCCCTCCCCAGCCAGTCGTCCGGTTATAGTCCAATTTTACTATTGCATATCATGGAGCCAACGAGTTCAGTCGATCAGCGAAACGAGTTTAAGGGCAGGATCAAGCAAGTACATCCAAGATTCAACTAAATTGTCTTACTGTTCTTTTACAAAGATATGCAACTACAACAGTTCAGCGTAACAGGATATTCCCAAAAGATTTACAGATTACGAAACGAAAATTGCAGACTCTTACCGGTAACTTGTACCTCTTTTACAAAATGCTGGTGACTTGATGTACAAAGAAAGCCTGGATTGCAGAATATTCTCTTGTAGTAGAACAAAGAGAGACGCCAACCATGCGAGCGCTTCCATACCCAAGAAAAATCAGTTCGACCAAGTGAGATTTTCTTCAGTCAAGTTCCAGCACAACTTTACCAGGAATATGCTTTTTGTCTTTTGCCTTGTGAGCTTCTCTAACTTGCGTGATGGGAAATGTTTTCTCGACGGGTATTTTGAGCTTTCCGGCTTCAGAAAGCCTTCGGATCACATCCAACCCTTCCGAGTCATCTCTCATATAAGTCCATGAGTATTCTACGCCATCAGAATAAATGACAATGTAACAGGATTTTTTTTTTTTTAAAAATGCTTTGAAGGATGCATAAATTGATACAAGACCACTACGTTGTAACACAGTTATACTACCTCATGTCATGAATCTCGGTTGTTTTAACATAACATAGTAATTTTTAGAGGAAAAGATGACCTAAAATACAATACAAAGAAAGATGTGGAATGTAAAGCTTGCATACTTTTAGCTTCAGGCATTCGACTTTCTTTTGTCCAAGTCTATGCTCTATACTTGGAGCCTTAAGGTTATAAATGGGATCGAATTTTCAGACTTGGAGAAACACTAAAAAGAATGAATATATAACTTACGATGTCATCTTTCTTATCAGTACATAAAATTTCATTACATAAAGTTATTTATCCCGTCAAGTTTTGTTGTACACATTGCACCCCAGGACTACTTGACCATCCTATTTTGATCCAATTTCGCTACCTTAAATGAAAAACATCTCAAGGCAAAACAAAAATTAATTTCCCTGAAAGCTAAAGTAAAGATATTTTAGGGTCATAGCTTCGAATTCTTCAGTTTGCAAAAGGTCGTGCATACTTTTTAAAGTTCAACTTAAGCGCACGGATCAGATACCAAAGACCCGCCTTTCAACAGTCATCACAATGCTATATGGTGCAGTACGATGCATGTTTGGCTTTATTGGAAACTTAAAACCATTTTCATGTCTATTGAAAAAAAACATGCCAAAACAAATTTAAACCATGAAAACCGAGACTGTCTAGCCAGTTATCTTTCTGGGTTTTACCTATTCCATGAGAGTACCGGTATTGAAACTGTTTCTTCATCAGAAGAGCTGTTGCTAGTGGAAGCCCAATAGCAAGACCATAATTATCCGTAAGTGACGCTGCCTCACCCTAATACATGAAAGAGAAACAAAAGGAAGGGGAAAAATAAAAAGAAAAGAGAAAAGAAAGGAAACTTGTCAGCCTACGTGATAGTATAATGGAAAGAGGCCTATATTTCCTTCTTGCAAAAATAAGTAGCTTCTGATCCTTACCTGAAGTGTCATGTAGTGCCCACCTCTCTTCAAAAAATTTACCCCTACTCTTTCTGTCTCTGGAACGCCAATGGTGTCTAAGACGGCATCAAATTTTCCTTTTATTGCCAATTCAACATCCTGTTAATTAAAATTTGTTAGGTCAGAAAGAATACATTCTTGCACCCTAATTCCCTTTGTCGAATGGAATCAGTTTCCCTATTAAATATTTGACTGTCAACGCTGCAATGCAATGGCACGATAACTAGTTATACCACACCTCAGCTGTATAGTCAACAGCCTGCTCAGCACCAGCTGCCAATGCTCGGGCTACACTTTGACTTCCACACGTAGTTGTAACATTACATCCTGCAGCTACTGCAAGCTGAATTGCAGCAAAACCTACTGCTCCTCCACCACCGACGACTAACAGCCTTTGCCTGTGGAGATCAAGATAAAGGATCAATTAATACGAGAAGACAACAAACATTATCTTATTAAAAAGAGAGAGAGAGAGAGAGAGAGATTATTCTCAGCATAGTCTCATTATTCATATTTTTACATAAGGCAATCTTTAATATAAATCACACGACCGGAAAATATTTCCATATGATTGTTTTGTAGACTATATCTAGTAATTTCTTCATTACTTTCATGCAGGGTGCTGAAAGATTCATGAAGACAACCAAGAGATAATGAATGGAGTTTCACATCAAGAGATGAAAACTGACAATGGATAATTCTTGATAACTGCTGCTGGGTAAAAGCATACAACTAGGTTAAGAAAGCCAACGACATAACATGATAAAGGATGAGGCAATAGCTTCCTGTCAACGCCAAGAAATGGACAGTAATCATAACATAATCAAGAAAGATAATATTTACTCAATAGAAACATACCCCTCAGTTATACGGGCAGTACTTTTTAGAGCACGCCATGCAGTCAACGCAGCAAAAGGTATGGCACTTGCTTCCTAAGAGCAACAAAAATATATGTGCATAAAGGTTCTCCATTTTATACTTACTAAAAAAAAATAAAAGAAAAGAAAAAAAGTTTCACTCGGATGAAAATAAACCAAAGGGATATAAACCAAGCCATGTAATTTACACAAACCACTCAACAATTTAAAACACAACAGAAAACTGGCTACCACGCTGCAACAACAATTTTTGCAACCGCTACAGTCCCAAGATCCTATTCCACTTTTACCAGCCTCGAACGCCTAATTGATGAACGGAAACTTAAATATTTCCACTTATATCCATATCTTCCAGCTCATAAGTGAATTCTCAAACTCACATTTAAAGAACTCAACCTCTAAAGGTTGCTAATGCTTAGTACGTACAAAGCAAATCATCCTTCTCATTTCCTCAGATGTGAACCTCCAAAACTAATATTTCGCAGATTGGTCGAAGTAACAATAACTGAACCACACAAAATAGTTCAAACCACAAGGTAGTAGAATTTTATTTTTGTTTCAATTTTTTTTAGTTCTTGAATAATAATACTTTTCTACTTACTAAAAACCATTCTATCCAGAGACGCTTTGAAATTACTTGACAACATAGAAACCTAACAAAACCAATTAAAATAGTCAACGAAATCAACAATAACAACACGGAGATCTTTATCCAGAAATACAAGTTCATTAAATGTTTACCACATGTGTAATAGATACTGGTTTAGGAGTAAGTTCATCTTCTGAAAGAATTGCATAGTCAACATAAGTACCCCCTTGCAGCAGTTGGATGCAACGCACCAAACACTTCTTGCCCCACATTCAGAGTCCGCACTGAGGCTCCTATAGCTGCAACTTCACCACTAATATCACGGCCCAATATCAGAGGTAGAAGAGGTTCAAATATTGAACGACCATAGCCCGATCGCATCTGTACAGAATAATAATTTACTAAATTACATTCAATGATCAAGTGCATAAGACTACAACAGCATGGGTGGCTAGCTTGACGGCACCAAAAGTTATGCAAATCAATTGCAAGATGTGTAAAAGTATCCAAGAAATTTAGAATAAAAAAAATCATGATTTATATTTCTCAACTAATCCTTAATATCTCAAAACCCTTCACGTTCTCTTTATTCTATATAGCAGTTACATTATTTAACTAAGATGATTCATCACATTTTAACAGAACCGATTAACGATGAACTCCATTTCAATGTACAACTAATTTGTTACAGCAAGTTCCAATCCTCGTAAAAGGAATATAGGAACCCAAAAAAACAAAGGTGTTCTAGGTAGACATTGGACCACAAAACCATAACTTTAAACTCAAACCTCCGTATCTTTTATTCGAGTTAAAACATGTAAAAGGTAGGCATCCCATATTCCCATATTACACACACACACACACACACGCACGCACTAAACAGGAGATATTGAAACATGAGAACTGGGGTCCATTTCCAAATATTGCCGGTCGACATGCCCAAACTGAGACAAAACGTAGAAAATGTTCGACATTCGAATTCTAACACCATGAATGAAAGCCCTCATTCCAAATTCCATACCCTTCAACAAGTCGGACCCAGTTTCACACCTGACCTGACCCTCTTACCTAAGCTCCAATTTATTTCCAGCACACTGTACCAGCACCTATTTAGTATTCAAAATACGCTACGGCATTTTCATTTTGACGATGGACAATTAGACACGATTAAACCAAAAAAAAAAAAGGCCTCAGGACTTCACATGAATTTCAAAACAACCTAAAGGAAATAAACACACACACACATATATATATTTATATATATGTATAAGCGTATGTACAGAGAGATACAATTGAAGATGGTATAGTAGCGATTAAATTCTTGCTCGATTCAGGTGTTAATTTTCAATAAGTTGCTTCCCCTGTATCTAAAAGAACAGGAAATTGAAGTACTTAATGAATTAATTCACTTGAGTACTAGTTAACTTCCCGTTTACTACTCGGACAATTTCCTTTTCCCACAGTTTCTCGGAAGCCAAACAGAAGCGAAATCGAAGTAAAAAAGAAAGAGCAAGAAGAGCTCTCACTCTGGTATCGAGAGGGTTAATGGAGACGGCACGAGCGCGGACGAGAACCTCGTTTGGTTTGAGATCAGGAACGTCAACATTGGGCCGGAGCTCCAGAACCTCAGGCCCACCGAAGCGGGGCAAAACGACGGCTCTGCAGCTCGTAACGACGGATCTCCGCCCAATCTTGAGGAGGTCCAGAGCCGACGAAGCAACTCCAAGGCTCCGAGATCTCAGAAATCGCATTTTCCCAAGCAGAGTGAAGCTCAGAGCAACGGAGCGAAGAGAGAGAGAGAGAGAGGGAACGTGTCTGTGTTTTGGTCCGCGAAGATGGAGGGAACGAGGACGCACAGTGTTGTTTACTTTGCGCTCTTTGAGTTTTATTTATTTGCAAATATGCCCCCATAAAGTTTGGTTATTATCTCAATAGGGTACATAATTTTGCAAAAGTTTATGTTGGGACCTCCTGTTCTGATTTCAACCGATGCATGAGTGATGCAACCACTCATTTTAAAAGTTGTAACTAATTAAAGAGACATAGTTAAATCTTTTAACCATCATCTAAGACCAGACTTGGAAATCCACCCAAGCTCTACCTATTTGGGCTACTATTTCAACGAGTCCACATTTTTTCAAGGTCTAAATCACATAAATCGTCTTATAAATTCAAATATGCTCCTCCATCGTAAAGGTTTAATGCTCTTTTTTTTTTTTTTTTTGAAAATAATTTATGTGATTTACACATGATCATTTTCATCCAAAAGTAAAATGGAACTTGAAAGGAGTGTTTTAATCACACCACTCAACACAAAAAAAAAAAAAAAAAAAAAAAAGGTATTTTTGTCACACAATGTTAAAGGACGTTGAAAATTGGAAAGAAATTGTTGAAAATTGTCTTCGGTAGTCCCACCACAAAAAAAAAAAGAAAAAAAAAAAAAAAGAATAAGAAGAGGAAGGAGTTTTTGTCACAATTTTTAAGGCTTAAGGGGTATGACTGCCACTTTTCATAGTTTATGTGGCATATTGAGATTCGAGAGAAAATTATTAGATTGACCCTTTTATTTAAATTTAAATTCGGTAATGTTCATGTGTACAATATTTTTAGCACACACAATCATGTTACATACATATATATATATATATATATATATTGAATCTTTGAATGCGATGATTCAAGCTTTGCATCTTTTGATAGAATCACTGCAACCACTCAATTACACATAACACATAATAAATTTTGATTCTACTATTTCTTTGAGGGAGGATTTGTGGTATAGACCTTTTTATATATTTTATCGGTATGACTCCATCTAAGACCATTCAAAGTTAATCGAATGAATAAGAGATAAATGGTGCACAATAACTAAAATAAGCCTTGATTTTATAGGATTGCAGGAAAAAAATATTTAAAAAAAAAATTTTGAACTCTTCTTTGTCTTCTTCGTCAGGATTTCGCCGGAGGTTCGTGTAGGCTCGGTGGTGAGGGTGTTGTCACATGAGGTTGTGTTGGGGGGGTCGTCGCAAGTTGGAGGGGTGGGTTTCACCAGAGGCTCATTTAGATATGGAAGGGGCGCTCGTTACCAGGGTCTGGGCTGGGGGGGGGGGGGGGGGGGGGGGCTGGGTCATGTCGATCTGGCGTGGGCGTGTCCCATCGTCAAGGTCTGGACACAGAGGGGGTGGGGGAGGGGGTTGTCGAGTCGCCGGGTCTGGGCAGGTTGGGGGGTGGTTCTGGGTTATGTGGATCTGGCGTGGGGGTAGTCCCATCACTGGGGTCGACGCGGTAGAAGAGGGGGTGGTGGCGGGGGGCCTGGGCCGCGCGGATCTGGCACTGGGGGGTGGTTGGTTTGCATCAGAGGTCAGGAGCGGGGGTGGTTTTGCAAGTCGGGGGCCAGTGGGGGAAAAGGGGGGGCAGCGATGGAACATTGGGGTTTTTTTTTGTTTTTTTTTTTTTGAATTTATTAGGCTATAATACTATGAGTTAAGATGCATTACAATTATCATACACAAATAATATCTTAACTATTGAAATTTATCGAACGGTCTATAAAATGAGCTCTACTGGTAAGGTTTCTAAATAAGACTCTACCACAACATTTCCCTTTCTTTGAACACAAGAAAAATTTTGGGTAAAGCTGCGGTAACTCCGTTTCTATATACCCCATGGGTAGAGCTCATTTTTAAATCATTAAGATATAATCAAACGGTTGAGATGTTGCTTGTGCATGATAGTTATAATGCAACTTAGTAGACCAAAAAAAATAAAAAATAATATATGAAAAATAAATTTAAAAAAAAAAACTAAAGCACCATCTGACGGCAACCCAATCCCCCCCGACGCTGGCAACCCCACCCCCCCACCCCCCCCCCCCCCCTCAACACCGACGAAGTCCCGCCACCCCCTATGCCAGATTTTCCCCCACGATGCCGACGACCCAGTCCCCCTCTAGAAGTTGACGAAGCCCTGCCCCCCCCCCCCCCCCCCCCCCCCAGCGACCTTCTCCGATCCCTCTACAACTTAGGCCCCCGACCGGCGACATTCACGCCCCCTCCCTCCAAGACGATGAGCCCCTCCCTCCCACCTTCCCGACCCCGGCAATGAAAACCTCCCCCCTCCCCTCAACCTTCCATCAGTGAAGGTAGATTTTTTTAAAATTCTTTTATTATTATTGTTATTATTGTTATTTAATTTCTTAATCAAATACTATTATAAAGTAAAGTGTATAATAATTACCATACACAAGCAATATTTCAACCATTTAATTTCATCGAAACGGTTTAAAAATGAACTCTATCGTTAGGGTATCTAAAAAGGACTATCACATATTCTCCCAAAAATTTTACTTTTTTTTTTTTATGTACCTTCTCCCCTAAGGTTTTTTCTTTGCATTTTTTTTTCTCTTTCCATTAACCAGTTAGAAATGCAACTTCCAAAGTGCATATGTGATGTTATATCCTTCCATCCAAGCAAGTATGTCATTATCCGTGATCATTTACCTATCAACTTTGAGACCCGCTACTTGTGACACAAGATCCCTCGCAATCAAGCACAGATTTAAGGGGGGCTAGTGGGGGCACGCCCCCCCCCCCCCCCCCCCCCCCCTCCTTTAATATTTCTCTTAATAGTTTTAATGTGTCCCAACTCAAAAGTTTTTATAAAAAAAATACTCAAACTTAATATTTGAATTATATTTTATGTTTTAATACCAAAACTAAACTTATATTATCTTTTACGTTCTGATACCATAACCACATTGTATGCTCATTAATTCTCCCAATTTCTGTATCTACATTCTTTTTTTTTTTCCTTTTTTTTTTAAAGACATGGTCTTTATAATTATCAACATCCAAAATATTGATGCGTACAATTTTTTATTTATTATAAAGAGTATTCATCTTAGAAGGAAAATAATATTGGTGTGGAAAAAAAATAAAAGTGAAACTTAGTTTTAGTAAAAACATGAAAATAATATATAGCACACTCTAGGCTAAAAACTCAATTTACATCATAATTTTGACAGTTAAGATAAAGTTCAAGAACCAATTTTGGAATGCTTCCAAAAAAAGAGAGTTTTAAAATTATAATGTTGATCAAAATTAAATAAAAACTATTAAACTCTTTATTCATATAAAAGTATAGTTTTTTTAACATAGGAAATTATTAAAGAAAACATATAAGTCATCACTTTTTTTAATATAAAAATCGTATCCTCTTATGCACCCCCAACTGAGAAAACTTTTTGAATCCGTCACTGCTCGTAATCTAAAATGTCAAAAGTACCTAGCGAATTCGAAAAACAATGACGCTGACCACTAGTTTCCGGTTTGATGAGATAAAATGTTATTGATGGTGGGCAACAAACCAATACAAAAACATCGACTTCGAATCATCCTCAACAGCTTCGAGTTTGAACTGATTTTACGATTTCATTATCCTTCTACTATGTTCTTCGAAATCATACTTTGTATACAGAAACCGATCTCAATCCATATGCCGATCAAATGTGTAGTTAAAAACCAGCACGAGAAGAGATCCTAGACCAGTATGTTACTCATCCTTTGACAGAACAGGTTACCTAACTAATAACTTTGGACAAGATGGCGACGTCAAAATTGTCGAATCATACTACAGGTTTTCCTTCCGGCATTTTCTCGCTGAGAACAATAGGATTGTTGCTACCCCCAGCAGTAACATTATTTGAACTCCCGGCATCTACAACATTGCTGGTTTCGACTTTCTTTGGTTCAAGAACTGAAACTTTGGCGACTAAAGAAGCAATACCGTGCAAAACCGGGGCAACTGGGGCAGCTCCTGCATTATGCTGCTTTTGCATTGTTTCGGCCGGAATACTGGCCCTCAGAGCACTGACTGCAAAGGCATCCACACTACTTTTCTGCTGTTCTGCCGATGCAGCCTCATTCACGGCATGAAGTTGTTGCAGCCGGTAATCAGTTTCGGGCCGACGACACACCTTCCTTAGCGGCACAATTTCCTGAAAAACAATAACGAAAAATAAATTTTAAAAAAAACCGTCAATTTCTTCCTTGTGAACAATCATATAACGCAATTGTTGAGTGACTCTAAAAATCATCCATTTACCGAGGGCTGATGAAAACATGAAAGAAACTCGTAATTACCCAAGTTAGATATCATAAAACTATTTGTTTTACAGGACAAGGACAACATTGAACGGTTAAAGAGAATTGAGAGAGAATTTCGAAGATAAAAGAAAAGACTTTTAGAAGAAGATAGCATATATCATACCTCAGATTGATCATGATCATAGCGCACCAGAAACCTACAACGACAACCCCTCACATCATGCCTTCGTCTTTGAGCGTCAAGGACATGGGCATCAAAATAAAGAGCTTGCTCTTTACCCTCCTGTAAATTCACCATTGGAATTTCCAAGAAAAATTTATCAGAAATAACTACTCGGTGCATATCAATTATGCATAGGGTTTTTAATCAGCACCCACGAGATGAATCTTAACCTGAAAACAGAGTATGAGATCTCCAGGAAGAACTGCAACACACTCCGACGATTCACATGGCAGAGAGCGCTGCCTGACATGCTTTCTTACATTAACCCACTCATCCTCCTCTGGTCCAAAACCGGCAAACCGAACCAGTACTTCCTGATCAGGAAAACAAGATTTAATCACAATAAATTAAGCAAGAGAAAACTATATAATCGAAAAATAATCACACTGTAGTCCATGTACAACAGAAAAAATTTTGATAAACAGAATTCGGTGAATAATAGGTATTAGGTAAAGGGCAAAAAATAGAAGAAAGAAAAGGCATCTGTTGAAATATAAAACTATTGTAGGCCCACCTCCTAACAGCTTAAGCTTGTGGGAGAATTGGTAAACTAACATGACATCAAAGCGGGAGGTCCTGAATTCGAACCCCTATAATTGCCCTATTTAACCCATTTATTATCATTCCGTGTTGGGCCTACAATATGTTTCGGGCTTCTTATAATTTGCGTTGGACTTTCAAATTAAGCTTTTGGGAGAATTGTTAAACTAACAGTATCATCCAACCTAAAGAATATGGTCCTATCGTATAAAAATGATTCCTGGCAGTCGAAGCAGCTAAATACCCATTTTTTAAACATTACGTTCTTCTTCCTAACGTCCACCTATATCCATTTTGCCATCTTTAACCCTTCCCAATCTTCAACCTTCCCAAACTCGAGCATTTAGCAGTTCACTGCACACAACTAGACTACCTTGAATCGCACAACTCATGCTCGATTTGCTCACCCGTCACTTAAAAACATCTATAGCATGTGCTTATTTTCAAGCACTTATCTCAATTCTCATTTGAGAAAAACTATCCAGTATCCACATGATTGTGAAATTGCAGTATGTTTTATCTGCTACACCAACTTTCAGTATCCAAAGTTTGTAAACACGTTTTTGTTTTAACCTTACACTATTGGTTCATAACGGTACAATCTTTCCTGATTCTGCAATCTGCTTTCAACGAAACCATCCTCAACAAATCCACTGACCCCCCAACCCCACCTCAAAAATTTTTACGTGAAAAAGGAACAGACTGTAGAAAAAAAAAATATATAATTACTAAACGCAAACTATTTTTCAGTATACGATAAAAGGTTTTAGGGAATGCATATAGAAATCAGAACAGTAGTAAAGAGGTGCACAGAAACATCTGTAAAATTAATATCTTTAAGTTAGTTGAGGCAGTACACGCACAGGGAAAATGGTTTTGAAAAATTACCGGATCACCAGACTCCAAATATCTATGGGAGAAAAAGTTAGCAACATCATACCTGTGCACAAAAGCCAAGAAATAAGATGACTCCATAATATATTGCTGCTACAGAATGGGGTTCCCCCAATAAGTGAACATCAATGAAACGTCCTATGGCAAGTTTGAGTCAATATCATTTGAGAAAAATGCATATGAAAACGGCTGATGCAAGTATGACGATTTCCATTTGCCGATGCGATATAACTCTCAAAATGCCTATTTACTGATCATATATTTAGTATAAACAAACCATCCACTCAGAAGAATAAAGAGATGCATCAAAAAATCAGCTATATAGCTAGTTCTCTACATGATTGAGAAAGTTACCAACCATGCACCATCCCTCCCAGATTTTGCTTCAAACTCCATTACAGGATTTTCTGGAGCACCTCTTCCCGTGCTTACAACTGGATAAAAAGGACAAGGACAAAACAAATACAATTCATCAAAACACAGAACGAAACAAACACTCGAAGAGTTAGTTCTTGAAAGGTGAGCTAATGCAATTAAAAAAATATACTTCGTACAGCTTAAGGCATGAACTAGCACCTATTGAACAATATAACAAGCCCTCTAGAAAAGAAAAAAATAAATATATTCTCGATCACGTGGCTTGAGAAGCAGTCTCAGTAAGGAAAGCCATGGATGTGTGTGCGTACTGCATCTACAATATAAATAAAATATAGTTCTGCATATATATAGGTGTGAAGAATAAAGAAATTAGCACGTGTAATATATGGTGATAATTCAAGAGAAAAAAAAAAAGATGACGTTTAATTTTCATGCTACCTAATGTACAATGAATAAATGTTTCATTAGTTTAATTACAAGGTTTAGAAAAATTCTTATCTGGCCACCCATGCACCAAACATTCTGTGCGGGTAAAAAGATATATAACAAATACAAATACAAAACATTAAAAATGCAAAGAAAAAAAAAATGAAATCTAAACAGAAAATTATGATTGTGAGGCAGTTTTTGACTTTGGTTGCGGGGGGGAGGGTGGGGGGAGCTGGCTTGACAGAAGCCTCAGAACCATTTAGAAGCATATTGGCTGGCTTGGCCAGCATCGGCCGTTACTCGTTTGCTTTCTTCAGTGCTCAATGCCCTTAGGAGTTAGGAGTGCATGAAGGTTCTTATTCACTCAATTGGGTATGTCAGCCAGTGCCAACTTTGATACGGGAAATGATCAGAAATCGCAACTAGCCAGGTATATTGTATGATATAGCGAGAAAATATCTAAGACAGCTTACTTACTTGTAGAACATTCTCTCATTAAGGTTGAGACAAAGCTATTATGCATGTTCTTTATTGGCCTTTTTCGCATTTTACCCTTTTTTTTTTTTTTTTTTTGTGAAGGGGAAATTTTCATTATCAACTACATAGATTAAAGACAAAAACAAAAATCTCTAGCTGCTCTACTTTTTAAACCTAATTATTTTTTATCTTCTAAAAAAATGATCTCAAATTCTTTACATTAAAGGATAAGAGAAACAGAAACGTAATAAAAACCACCGAACACCAAAAAGGAGAAAAGGAAGTAAAACATTAAGAAGAACACACTTCACCTGAAGGAGCTGGTATAGGAACAGTTATAGGTTCAGGCAAATTTCTCATTGGAGTTAGGTCATCCCGAGGCATAGATGACACGCTTAACTTCGCAGGATTCCTACTTAACTTCGCCCTTATAGCATATCGCCTATTTTGGAACCAATTCCAAACCTATAATGATGATCAAAAATTAGAAAACTAATTGCCCTTTAAAATTTTTTCCACAGTGCAATAACATAATGAAAGTCATCATACTTGCTTCATTTGCACCATAATCTTGCCTTTCCGATCCGCTGATTCACTGAAACAAGAGACCAAATCCGTCAATTCAAACTCTAGCACTATCATAAAACGTAAAAGAACATTTGGTTCTTAAGCTCTTAAAGAGACAAAGGCACACCTGAACTTCTCTGCAAGACCTACAAGAACTTCGCGTGCAGGCATTGTGTTGTTATGCTCTTGTAGTATAGCTTCCATCTCCGCAACCTTAAAAACGTTCGAAATTCAAAGAGAAGTCATTGAAAGTTAAGATAGAAAAAGACCTCATAACGAACACATGAATATTGAAGAATACACAAATAAATACATAAATACACGTTTATGCAATGCACATGAAAAAGACATCTGCATTATAGAGAATATGAACAAGAGACCTTCTCTTTTTCTTCTCGTTTTTTCCCCTTTTCCAAAATGAGAAAAATTTATTTGAAAACAATACAAATAAGAGAACTAAAAAGCGATACATACATATATATATATATAACATATACATATATTATTAGGATAACAATATTGTCTGACCATTTACACTGAGATACAAGAGACATATATATATACCAGTCTGAATAGAAATCAGGCACAAACTAGAATAAAAAAATTATTTTAAAAAAAACCCAGAAAATCTAGAGGTAAATTGAACCCACCCATATAAGAATTCAAACTCAAACTTCAAAACTTTGCTCCAAACCAAATTCTCAGGAACCGAAAAGACAAATTTGAATTCGAGAGTTAACACAAATTTAAACGCTCGTTATATACATATATGTACCATGGAAAATTTTCACATTCCCGAGTGTAGAATATAGAAAAATCTGTCAAACAAGCAAAAACTGAAGAAGAAAAAGAAGAGAGAGATAGAGAGAGAACAACCTCGGCCGTTGTGAAGCGGAAGGCAGGGCCTCCATTACTGGGAGGCCTACCCATCGGAGCTTTCTCTCTCTTGTGTTCCTCTTTCTCTCTCCTCCTTTCTCTCTCTCTCTCTCTCTGAGTTTCACTTAAAAGAATTCGATAGAGAGAGAAAGAGACTGTGATTCTGGATTGCCAACTTCTTCTTCTTCTTCTTCTTGTCGTTGATTATCAACAGGCTGCGTTTGAGATTCAGACAAGACAAATTTGTGTTTCAAAATCTTAAGAATTTCAGAGGAGAAAAGAAAGAGTAGAGAGAGAAAGAGAGAGAGAGAGAGATATATATATATATATATAGCGAGAGAGAGAGACAGAAAGGAAAAGGAGTGATGTCCACCAACTCAGCAAAATCAGGGGCAGGTGACTAGCTCGAGAAAGTTTGCCCAACTTTTCCGCTTATTTGCAAGGTTACCCCTCGATTTCCCCCTCATTGATAATGTGTCCATCAACTTTTTTTCTTTTAGCAATTAATCCCTTAAATTTTACGGTCTTTATTTCAATTTAGCCCTCCAGAAATACACGCTGTTCACTTCACCCCTAAAAATTAAAATATTCCATTACTGACACCCCCTGAGCTAATCAAACGTTTCACTATTAATCCCTATGATAGGTGAAGGGAGCATAGTTTGAGGAAGAGTATTGAGTAGCAACTCATGACATTTTTATAAGTAGATATAATCAATTAATGTGATAATATTTTAAATACTTGCATAAACCAGATTTATGTTGTCCAATTGATCCGAATTATAGTTTTCATGTGTAGATTAATTGAGCAACGCGAATCTAATTGTGACGGATCATAAAGAGTTGAAAATGAAATAATTCACATTTATCCTAAATAGATGTTTTGTTTCACTTGCAGGATTTTGAATCTATTATCTTATGAGTGTGTGGGCAACATTGAGAAGGGAAATGCATATCTACGTTGATTCAAGCTACGTATAATGAATGAGGAATAAATTTTGCTTAGTACGACTTATAAAGTCTATTTATATATGTCGCTTTTTAGTGGATGGTGTGAAAAAAAAATTATTTTAATCTCTTTTTTTATATATAAATAGAAAGGGGGATTAGGTGGTCCCCATCCCACCCCCATCTTCATTGACAAGTTGCAGTCTCGAAGGTACCAAAAGAGCAATTAGGATCTTATGTTAGTTTTTCTTAGTCGTTCATCCAGGACCTATCGCCTAACACTCACCAATCCAAAGCATCAACAGTCAAAGCTGGAGCGGGGGCCTTATGAGAGGCTGCGAGATTCGAACCTAGGTGGACGAATGAGAGATGTCCAGTAAAGACATCCTAACCAGTAGACTAGAACCTTCAGTGGTTTATCTATTATATGTTACTATATTATAAATTAATGTTCCTCTCGTTAAACTTTCATTTAATTGCTTTGTCTTTCGTGCTTTTTTTTTTTTGTTCCTTCTCTTACCAATGTCATTTTTTGCACTTCTTTCCTTGGAGGGCGTTTGACACTTCAACTCCAATTGGAGTTTTGAAGTTTTTTTATTGGAAATGAGTGAATGTTTGAAAATGTATGTTTTGTTAAAAATTAATTGTGATAGTTAAATAGTGTAAAAACTTGAAATGTGTTCGGAAAAAAAAAAAAACTACATGGACTTTATTTCATTCTTCTCGTCATTGTGGCTACTTTGATATAATAATCATCTTATTTCGAGTTGAAAAAAAAATTTTATTTAGACTTTGAAGTTTGAGTTTTTTTTTTTAATGAAAATGAGAGATTTGGATGCATGGAAAATGTAAAGGATAGAGAGAATTCTAAGAACCACTTATGTTGTTTGGCAAGAGTGATGGAAAGTTGAAAGTATAGATGATAATTATTTATCTAATTGCTAAATTGTCCATTTATAAAATCTTTTTAGAACTATATCGAGGGAAATATCTTTTTAAAACATAGAGGAGAGCTTGCATTCTTTCATAAATGGAATGATACAAGATGACGGGTCCGGAGGAAAAATGTCTCCCTCCACTTCTCACTCCTCTCTCTCCTCACTTCTTTCCATCCAAACAACAAAATGGGATTCTCCCTCCACCTCTCTCCCTCGACCACCCCTCTAACCAAGCACACTCTTAGAGATGTAAATTTGTAATTGAGTTATTTTTAGGAGTGGGAAAAAAACATTTCAAATACTCCAACTTCAGTTGGCAAACTCACTTGCTCTTCTCTCCGCCTTTCTTTCTTCTTTATGTGCCTCGTCTTCCTAACATCTCTCTTTGCATTTGGATGGACAGATAATAATAAATATAAAAATAAAAATAAAAAAACTATCTTTATAAGTATAATGTGGTGGAAATATAGCTCGAGAGTCCAAATCGTACCTCTTCCTGTAGACCAAAATAACTCAAAAACCACTTTCAAAGACCATCAACCAACTAAAAGACAAGTCTATTAAAACCATGGTCAAACTCAATAAAACTAGTCTTGTTGAGTTGCAAGTTTACTCTTTAGTGGGAAGGGAGCTCTAGTAGACATATAGGCAATCCAAAATAAAACTCACCATGGATGGATTTTCATAAGAGCAATTATTAAAAGGAAATTAACCACCAATGATGGTGGTATATATGGTAGTTGAGGAGGCCATGTTTGATGCATTCGTTTTTATCTGATCTTCGATTCTAACAATATTGTACACTAAAAGTGTGTCTTTGGATATTGAATTGTGTTGATAGTCTTCATAAACTTGAATTTGATAGATCATTGATTAAATTGGTAACTAATAGTATTAGAAAGTTTACACTAAAAATCACATGTTTATTAAATGCCCAAACTTTAGATTTGATTATTAAAAAGTCTTAATGACTTTATATACACACAAGTGATTTGTTAATTTTAATAATATAATTCATTCAACATGGTTGATGGCCCAACAAATTTCTTAAGAGCTATGATGTTGCAATATCATTTTCTATAATTCTTAAAGTATATATGTGTATATATACATGCACACGTATATGTGTGTACATATCTATATATTATTTTAGAGGATTAGATAGCATTTTAGTGCTATAGATCCCACCAATTGGTTCATCTTGTGTGCGAACAAAGGTGATGGAAAGTGTTCTAAACGGATTTACTTCACAACTTTCATCCTTGTGTTCTTTTATCTTCTTCAAACATTCAAGTAAGGTTTTCAGTTTTTGAAATCAACTTGTGTAGGCTTTATTTACGCATTTTCTGTCATCATTTTTTGTTAGTGGGTTTGCATGTGATTCTTACCTTGTTTTCACCGAAAAATCAAGTAGCCACTTGGTGAGTCTTACATTGATTGGGAATGAAGATTTTGAATCATTTATAAATGCTCACAGATTCTTTTTCAGTAAGTAATTGTCTGAAAATTATAATTTATAGGGTTCACTTATGGATCCACGTGATCCCTCTTCCTAAATGTCCTTTGTGATCAATCTACCAGTAAGTTTGCATGTGATTCTTACCTTGTGTTTAGTATTTACCAAAAATACATGCTTTCAAAATCTTCTTTTTCATAGTTATGCAAATGGCCTATCAGACAAAAATCAAACCGAAAGACAATCATGTACTAATCAGATGAGGACAACTTTAAAATCATATTTTAATTTGTTTTTTTTTTTTTTTTTTAAGTTAGTTATTACACATCCATGCTCTGCAAGCTGCCCTCATCAACCCAGAATCGTGACAATTCAGAGTTAAATATGACAGATGATTGATACAAAGAACCAGTAAAAAAAAATTTCCCCTAAATGGTTTTCATAAAAAAAAATGATTTCAAAGTCACCTTTATAAAATACTTTTTCATTTAATTTCAGTTATTATAGTAAGAATGAAGGAAAACAAATTTTTTTTTCTAAAATAAAAAAAGACAAAAAGGAAAAGAAAATAGGAAGAAAAAAAAAAAGGCATATGACCTGGATAAGAATTTCATTTACTAATTCCCTCTCCCCCTCTGCCTGATTCAATTTTCCATCCAACCAAACAAACTGTTATCATAGAATGACGTCTACAAAGATCTATAAATCTATTACTAACATTTAAAAAGACGAAAACACTATGAACAACGCATTCATATTTTGCTCCTGAGCTGCTGTCACGTGACGGTCCAGTCATTGTCACGTGATGATCTAGTTATTCCCTCACCGTCACTTTTTTTTTTACCTGCTCTGTTTTCTTTGTTTATTCGCTTGTTAACTAGTTCATCTACATATTTATAACTTTAGATCCTTGAAAAAGAAACTAATATTCATTTTTTTTACTTCTAAAATTAGTAGAATCCAGGATAAAAGTACGTATGAGTGGTATGCAACAGTGTAGGTCGGATCGCACTTGTGAGAAAGGATGTTTCTCAGAAATTCCAACATCATTTAAGGGAATATGTGAAAAAATCCCAAGATCCCAGTGGGGTTTGTGCTATTGTTGGGTAGATTAAAATATTAAAGCAACTTTATTGCTTATCTACCATGGAAATAAAGTAATATCAAATACTATTTCTTCACTAGAATATGGAGATTCGAGATTATCCCCTTTTTTTTTTTTTTGGAAATGAAGTCAATGATTAAAATAATAATAAAAACTTAGAGGCAAGGTTTATTTAAATATAATTTTTATTTTTATTTATTTTGTCACTATAAATTTAATAAATATCGTAAGAAAAGAATCAAAATCAGTGTTTTTCATTTTTTTTTAGTACTATAACTAAGGTAAAGGATTTTATTTATTTATTTATTTATTTATTTAGGTTTTTTTAGCAAGTTCTCCTTTAAAATTGCAATAAACTATATTTATAAATTTAACAAAATGCGACATAGTGCCCTCATAGTAATAAATGATGCCAAAATTTGAGAGGAAACACTTCCGTATATGTTACATAATGTGCTAAACAATCGTCATCCAGAGTTTCCATCTTTTCCTTCAAACGAGCTCACATTGCGTGTTTGAGGGTGTTTCCGACTAAATGTGAACAATAGTTGTCGATTTAGGGTATTCTACAATCCCCCACAGCCTACGCCTCTCTACAAGGAGCCCCTAAATCAAAAGTATTATGGGTAAAACTTCCTTGCTAATTTGCTTATTTATTGGAGCAAAACTATTTTTGCCCAATTTGAGACTAAATCCACAAAGAGTATAGTGCATATAAGTTTGAAAATGGTTCGTTTAAGTGCATGGGAACCATGTTCATGTTTTGTTGGTGTTGATTACTGTTCCTTTAATCTAATTGAACACAGAGAGAGAGAGAGAATAGCCACATATTTTACATCGAGGGCAAAGTGTAATATCTTATAGTTATGGGCAAATAAAATAAAGAGAATTCTAATAAGCGTATACGAATAATATAAACAAATGCTCTAATTGGGATACCATCTCGAGATGATGAAACTAGATTTCAAATTTCCAACTTTAAATCAAACTCTCTCTTTCATTTTCAAAAAACTCAAACTTTAAAGTCTGTAACTTTTTCATTTCAAATCGGAATGAGATGATTTTTTTATCAAAATGTTCATAACGACAAGACGAACAAGATAATATTCATTTCGCATTTTTTTTTCCCAAACAGTACCTTTCAAATTTTTATACTATTTTCTATATCACAGAACTTTTTCAAAAGTTTTCCATCCAAACACATATTTTCGACTCAACTTCTAAAACATCATCTTCAGATGTTACCCGTAACGGACCCAAAGTACTAGCTCTTGATGTGGACGTGGAAGAATTTGAATAGAAACTCTTAAATTCGTAACCTGAAAATGTTTTCAGTTATCTTTAATGATCAAGAACCATATATACATATATCAAATTGATTTATGGTAGAGATGGTGACATTTTATATTTTTATATTATATGATTGATACAAAATATATGGAACAATTAATTATTCCATACCTGACTCTATCATAAGATAAAGAGTTCAAATCCCTCATCCCATAAGTTATAAAAATAAAAATAAAAAAAGTAATTGTATTTGTAGATAATAGCAAAAACCTACTCTATGTTAGATTAAAATATTTCATTCTACCCTAGATTTTGATCCTTGCAATGCAAATTAAGGATCATGCTAATTCATGGGGAAGCTAAAGAGTGTCTCTAGTACACATATACATAATAAATAGCATGAATAAAAGGCAACAAATAAAATAGACCTAATTAGTACAATCCAAAATAAAGGATGTATCACGACTTCTAGGTGGTGCTCCTAACATCGGATGGATCGCATTGATTAGGACATCTTGTTGAATTTTGCTTTTGTTTGCCCACATGTCCTGCATTTATCGCGGTTGCACTTTCCCTTCCCTTTCTCTCTATTCTCTTTAAGCGTAACATGTAAAGTAATTGAATCTTCATTTTTATACCAAAACATAAGATCCGTGAAATCCAAATCATCGAAAATAAGAGTTGGCGCAGTTTTTACATGCTTGTCTCCAACAGGTTTATGTGTTATTTCAACTACATATACACTTCGGTTGATACTTGCTTTATGGTAGATTATCTCTACCAATTTTCGAAACTTGATACTCCTATCAACCACAAAGGCCTTGGCCAAATCACTTCCACGCCACTCCCAAAAGCCGCTATCTAGTTGTTTCCACCTCCCATTGTACTCCAGAAGAACGTAGATGGGATCCATACCGATCTCCCATTTTCCCTCCCGATTCTCTTTAAGCGTGGCATGTATGGTAATCGAATCTTCACTTTTATACCAAAACATAAGATCTTTGAACTCCGAATCATTGGAAATAAGAATCGGTGCAGTCTTTACATGCTTGTCGCCAACGGGCTTATGTGTTATTTCAATTGAATAATCATTTTGGTTGATACTCGTTTCTTGGTAGATCATCTCTACCAATTCTAGAAATTTGATACCCCTATCAACCACAAAGCCCCCCGTCAAACCACTTCCACACCACTCCCAAAGGCCAGTATCCACCCTTTTCCACCACCCATTGTACTCCACAAGAACGTAGATCGGATCCATACCTATGTGAATTTTGAAATCTACCAGTTAGTGAATTTAAATAAGGAAAAAAAACGACAAAAACACATATATCGTCATCAAAAAATTGTTATATTGTCAGCCAACCGGCTAAAATGGGGGCGCACAACCCATTTTCAGCCAACCCGGACACACGTGACTACTTCCAGTCACTCAAAATTGCAGGTGGTCATTAACATCGAACCTGCAACTGATCCAACCTTATTTCAACCACTAATATCGCGTATTTTGCACAAAAAATTGTTTCGGTGAAGTATACCTGTAAATTTCCAAATAAACCTATGAAAACAAATTTCAAACGTAAGCTCTAAGCCAGTTGCTAACCTAAGACTTGGTTTTCTTCGTTTTTCTTCCTCTCTTTCTCTTAATGATCAGAAACTTGAGATAAAATTTCAGTTTTGTGGTCTTTCGGTGGGTCGGCTGCTGGCCACAAATGTAGGGAGAGAGGTGCACCAATTTCAGTCTATGAAGAGGAGGAAGAAACACTAGTTTTTTCGCTCTTTTTTATTTTTATTTTTATGTTCTCAGTCAACGTCAGCAGCCTCTAATTCCCACTAATAATTAACCAAATTAACTAACTTTCATTGAACTTTTAAACTTCTTTGTCACATTGTAGTTCTCAAGTAAGCGGTTCTCTTAAAGTTAGTTTGCAAACCATCTCAGTTTTGTAGGTAGATAGAAAAAGCCAGAGAATGCTTCAAAATGCCAAAGGGGTTATTCAACTTTGGAAACGACTAAAAAATCAAAGATTTCTCAGAAATGTTCAACAACTTTGCTATTGATAATCATGTAGTAGTCAGATGGACATTTGGAAGCTAAAAATCCAATAAAATATGGATCCCAGCTTCAATCAGAATACAAACAACTGAGAGATTACGAGGATCGGAATTTATCAGAACACCCCATGATTGTCAGATCACTGCGCATTGAGGTCTTACCAGAGATTTTCTTATGGAAAAAAGATTGTCCTACGACTAGACTTTGACATCTTGGCAGAGGTTTTTCCGTGGAACAATATTTGTCTCCGACTGTTCCTGTGGATTTTCGATTTATGCTTGGTGTGCTACTAGGCACAAGGAGAAGTGTTTTGAGGAAAAGATTGCTAGAGTAGGGGCTAAATAGAAGACAAAAGACCTGTATTGACTCGTTAAAAAAAAGGTCTAGCATTGACAATGCCCGGAAACCAGCCAGAGGCAGGTTTTTCCGGGCATTGGCTGGCAATCATCTGCTTCTTCACCGCTCAATGCCCATGTGCATCAACATAGCAAATATTTTATTCGCCAAATGATCGCAACTAGCGAGGCATAAAAGATGCTATGGGCGGCTTATTTAGCAGTACAGTGCTCCCTCATTCGGGTTGAGGCTAAAGTAAAATGCATGTTGTTTAATGGGATTTATAATAAGCTTGTTCAGCTTCATAGCAGGATAAGGAAAAAAGAAAGTTCCTCTGTACCTTTAACATATTTATACGTTAACCTTTTTCACATTTTACCTCTATTGAAAGGTCAAATTTCATTATGAACTCCAAAAGATTAAAGACGGTAAGGATAAGTTGCGATGCTCTACTTTTGTAATCATAAGCACCTTTTGTTTTTTCAATTTTAAAGAAAACATGAATTAAAACAAATTCTTTACGGTAAAGGTAAGAGAAGCAGAAACTGAATGGAAAACATAAAACAGCAAAATGGATAAAATGGAAGTAAAACATGAAGAAGTACATACTCTACCTGATAAAGCTGGCATAGTTATAGGTTGAGGCACGGTCCCCACTGAAGTTGGATCATCCTGAGGCATAGGCGACACGCTTAACTTCGCGGGATTCTTACTTAACTTTGCCTTTGTAGGTTGAGGCATAGGAACAGTTGCAGGTTGGGGCACGGTCCACACCGGAGTTGGATCGTCCCCAGGCATAGCTGACAAGCTTAAATTTCCAGGATTCCTACTTAACTTTGCCCTTATAGCATATCGCCTATTTTGGAACCAATTCCAAACCTATAAGGATGATCCAAAATTTAAAAAAAAACAGCCCTATAAGTAGTAGGTTTTTTTTTAGTGCATTAACATAACAAAAAACATCATACTTGCTTCGTTTGTATCGTAATCCTGCCTTTTCGACCTGTAGATCCACTGGAAGAAGATACCAAATTCCTCAGTTTAAGCTCTAGTACTTATTAGAAAAACAGAAAACAATATTTGACATTCTTAAACTATTAAAGAGAGACGAAGACACACCTGAATTTATCTGCAAGACCTACAAGAATTTCATGTGCAGGCATCGCATTATCATGTTCTTTTAGAATAGCTTCCATCTCCGCAACCTTAGAAATATAGCAATTTGAATTCAGGTAGGAAGTCATTTAGAGTATTAAGATGGCAAAAGAACACCTCATAAACATTGTCTCGGCTCTATATTAAAGGAAAAAGATTCTTGCACTAAAAACACGTGACATGAGTGTTGAAGAATATACATACAGATACATACCTACACGTTTACTTGATAGATATCCCCTTAAGTGATTTTTCAAATTGACTAACCAAGAAGATTTCGTGTAGTTCATTTTGTACAAGAGAGGTAGGACAAACTCACAACTCTCTTTTTCCCCCCCCTTTTTCAGAATTACAAAAATCTAGGTATTTCTACGGTCCTTCACAAGGACCAATGCTATACTATAAAATGTAGACATAGGCAGTGTTACATGAAATTTCTTCCATGCAACAATGACTTCAGAGAGGTGTAAATATTGGTCTATCATAGACCAATTTTCTATCAGTATACCTTTATAAAGTCATTGTTGCACAAAATAAATTTACTGTTACACACACTATTTCTACATGTAGAACACCGATTCATTTTTCTTTCATGAAACATATGACTCTCGCTTAATAAAGAGAAACGAAAATACTTCGAGTTGTCACTGAAGCCTTTGCCCAAAATTTTATCTGGTATTTTCGTTCTGAGTTGTTGCTATTCTTATTGCTTTCTTTTATATTCTTCAGTTCCATTGAAAAAGAAGAACTATAAAGCAAAGAATTAGGAAAAAGAGAGCTGCATTAGAGATATATATATATATTCAATTTTTCCCTCTTACAAAACTCATTTCAAAAGTTAACTCAAGAAGTGAGCGAATCTATTCCATATATAAACACCATAACAGCCCCGTAACTTAATAAACACACAATGTCACACCCTCACTCACGCCTAGCATGGGTCAAGGTCCAAGCCCAGCATCAGCTATAAAATCTAGCTATGATACCATGTTAAATAGGCTAGACTGAAACTCATCTCCAAAAGCTAACTCAAGGGACGAGGGTGCCCATTCCACCCGTAAACATCACAACTGTCCCGTAACTTAACCCATGTGGGACAAATACACAATCTAACATAATAATGTCCAACACTACACAAGGATAACAAGCTCAAAATTCAATGAGATAATAAAAATCAGGCACAAACTTCTCCAAATTTTGCTCTAAAGCGAAAAATTATCACAAATTGAGAACGAGAAAAGGTTTAAATATTCAAGTTCGAGAAAATTAATGACGTAAACATGGTAATTAGCACGTTTCATGAGTCAAAAACTAAAATGTCCGTTTGGAAATTTCAACTTCACTTTTTCTAGAAGAATAAGGAGAGAGAGAGAAACCTCGGTAGCCGTGAAACGGAAGGCAGGGCCACCAGTCACCGGCGGCCTACCCATCGGAGCTTCTCTCTCCTGTGTTCCTCTCTCTCTCTCTCTCTCTCTGAATTCTTATACCAAATGGGATTTTTTCAGGTCAGTAGGATTCTCTCGAGAAACAGAGCAAAAGGGATTTGAACTGGCTTTTTTTTTTTTTTTTTTTTGGGACACCGGTATCACCACTAACTTTTTTTTTTTTTTTTTTTTTGAATTTCAATAGCTTATAATTTTTAGAAAATTTAATTTTTATAAGAAGGAAATAAATCTTATAAACCCATTCAATTTTAGGGGAGTTCTACAATGATGTAAAATTTTTTACCAAATTAATAAAGTAAAATCCAATAGATGTGAACGGTTGGATTATAAATATGCACCAAATTACAGTGTATCCTATAACATCTGATTATACTAAAAAAAAAAAAACCCTTTCTTTCCAGCATCAACTTCCCACACCACCCCCCGCCCCCCCCCCCTCCAACCCCGCGACGGCGAACCACCATGACGCAACCTCCCACGAGCCAGATCTGCGTCGTTTGGGGGGGAGGGCAATTCGAGTCGTTGGGGGCGGTGACTCACATGGATGACGCTGGCAACGGAGCTGGCCCTCATGTCGACGGTTGTTGGTTCGTCGTGGGTGTCGCCGATGAGAACGCATGTATTGTCTTTGGGGTTTTTTTTTTTTTTTTTTTTATATGATTGTGAGATTATAGTTGTGTGTGTGAGGATTCACATTCATTAGATGGTCTTTAACCTTTTTAAATTTTAATCTAATGGTCAATAATTTTTTTTGCCGTATTAATGGCGTAAAAAAACCTAGAATCATTGTAGAAAGCCCCTCAATTTTAGGTTACTTTTTGATTGTTTTCTATCTTTTTTCGTTCTAATGTTGTTAGCATTTATAAGATTAATTTTTAAGTAAAATCATTTTTTAAAAATTTAAAGAAACTTGAATATTTAGATCCCTTTAATTTCTATAAAATTTTAGCCTATGTTTGGTAGAGTAGAAAAGAGGGAGAAAGGACACTAGAGGAGAGATTTTGGAGAGGAAAATGTAATTTTTGATTGTTTGGTAGAGAGGAAATTGATAAATAAAGAAATTACAAATCTATGTGATCCAACAAATTTTAATCCATCCAACTTTTAAAAGAAAAGTTGATGGAAAACTTTACCAAAGTAAATGATATACAAAAAGACTATTATGATCTCTCTCATTATTCATCCTCTCATTTTTATAAGGGTACTAGTTTTAATAACGCATTACGTGTGTGTGTGGTGATATATTTGAGAAAATTTATTTTTATAGAGACATAAAGAAAGAAAAGAAAAGAAACGTAGCTAGATTGGGGCAAATTGGAGATTTTTATTATTAACATGATATATTGGCGCACAAAAAAAAAAAGGTGGCAAATGGCAACTTGAGGAGAAAATTTTAAGAAAATAAAAATAAAAAAGCCTAGGTGCCACGTCAAGTAGTGAGCAAAGTTTTTTTGGAAATAAAATAGAAAGGGTGAAAATAAAAAATAAAAAAAAATAAAAAAAGCAACTAGTTCAACTAGAAAGGCAACTAAATCCTTAAAAAAAAATTACATATATCAATTATTAATGACTACCCAAAATTGTGATAGTTGGATTGATTCTTTTTACTATGTAAAATAATTGCTAAATAAATATTAGACATTCTCTTTTGTATTACAATATGAGCGGAAATATTCTTTTGTTTCCTTTACCTAAGTATTATACACTTCATTCTATTATATTTTCCATTCCTCCTATCAAATACAGCATTATGGTTATTTTTACTATGACAAATATTTTAAGTTAAATTAATTAATTAACCTTTTATTATATTAGTGTTGTACAGTTTTAAGTCCACGAAACATAAATAATTTTATTAATATTTTAAAGATCGAGGGGTACAATCATTAGTTATTCAATATTCGGAAGTAAAATTACAAATATATAAAAATTAAGGGTAAAAATAAAAAAAAAATCACGTTGTATATGGTCAAAATAAAAGCAACATATTTTTTACAAGCGATTTAAAATTTGAAGGACATTTTTGTTAACAGCTAAAAGTTTGAGGGATATGAACACTAATTTTTAAAATTTAAGAGACAAAGTTATAAAAAAAAATTAAGATTAATAACAATTTCATCTATTTAACTAAGTAAAAATGATAATATTTTTATAATTCATGAAGCATTCTATCAATTTTTAAAGATTATGAAGTAAAATTACAAAAACATAAAAAATATCAAGGAGTGAAAATGATATTTGTTGAAAAAAATAAAAACAAATAATAAAGATCCATTTTCTCGCTTACTTTCTCACACTCTATGTATCAGACTCTTCGCAATCTCTCATATCTCCCCCAACGCCGACGCCCCTCCGGTCCCCCACGCGAGCTCCGGCCGGAAAAACGGCGCTGCGCCGCCTCTTCAGAAACTCCTCCGGCCTCGCTCACAGTAAATACACGCCGAATGTTGGGTAATTCTTCTCCCATTCTCCACTGCTTTGCATAAGACCTTTGGGTTTTTTTTTTTCTCGTCAAAACACAGACTTCAATTGAGTAATGGTTTTAGGTCATTTGAGATTATCACTTGTTTGGAGCTTAAAAAACAAGTTTAATTTACTGCTTAACATCTTTGTTTATTCCACTTATTGTGCAGTCTCATTTCCGTTCAGTGTATTATGGTTGTGTGTGTCTATATATGCAAGGGTTTAAGGAAAAACTGGCCTTTTTTTAAGTTATTTTGGATTAGTTGATAGTGATGGACTATTGGGGTATATAACTGATGAATCGTCTTAAAATTCAGTAATATCGAAAAGAAAAATGCTATGAACATCAACTTTAATCCCAAGTTTTTGAGTACTAACCTGTATGTCATATGAGTTGTCATTTTTTTATTGGTAAGTATTTAAAATATTGTCACATCAATTGATTACATTTACTAATAAAAGTATGACATAAAAGTTGGTGCTCCTAAAGTTGGACTTAGGATTGGAGTTGGTGTCCCTAACACTACTCTGTTGAAAAATGGCCATTTACCAAAAAAAAAAAATCAAAAGTTCAGTTATATTTTCAAAGGAATGACAAAAAATACGACCGCCCATCTAATTTTATATCCATCTAATCACACACACATATGTATGTATATATTGGTTTTGCTAATTTACTCAATTACATTCTGTGTTGTGAATTTCTTCTCTTTCAGGGTAAATCATAAAAGAAAGCTTTTCTTTCACTCTAAATACTGTCTCTCTCTTTGCCCAAAACTAAAACCAATGCATTTTCGAAAATATCAGCAGCGGCAACTCTTCTTCACCCTCCTTTGCCATCATTTTTCCACCACCAAGACTCTCTCCAAATTCCCAAGCCTTCCAAAAGTCCACACCAAATACAGACCCCAAGTCGTAGAAGAAGCCCAGAAGGCTTTGACCGAGTATCTCCACACCACCAGGGCCTTGCCCTTCACCTTCGCCGAGCACATTGGCAAGAACTCCCTCTTCTGCCTCTGCGCCCTCATCAGACGGGTCCCCTTCTCCGCTCCCACCTTCCCCAAAAGCTTCAGAAAGCTTCTCAGGTACGAACCCATCAACGAATTTGAGTTTTTCTTCGAAAGCATAGGCATAGATTACAAGGATGTTTCTAAGTACTTGCCTCCGAAGAAGTTCTTCTTCTGGGAAGATGGGGCTGTTCTGGAGGCGGCTCGTGAGCTTGCTGTGTTTGGGTTTCCGTGGAACAAGCTAGGACTGTTGTACGAGGAGGAGGTTTCTGTTTTTAGCCAGTCTTCACGTGAGTTAAATGTTAGGCTTAATTGGTTTAGAGAATGCTACTTAGTTGATAATTTACCGTTGGTGGGTGTGTTTCTGGCTTTCCCTTACTTGCTAAGCAAGGCAGGCAAACCGGGTGGTGATTTCGATGTGTTGTTTGATGATTTGAAAAGGATTTTTGTGGAGTTCGGTATGGGGAGTTGTGTTGAGGGGAATGTGGATGCTTGGTACGAGATTTGTTGCAAAGTTCGCGTGTTTTATGATTTAGGTTGCGGGAACGTAGGGGAACTAATGTGTATGAAGAAGGAGTATTTTCTTGAATGCCCAAAAGAGGTTTTAGTCCAGAAAGTAGAGTACTTCTGTAAACTCGGTGTCAGAAAGGAAGATGTCGGTTTTTGCTACTTCAGAATCCAGAAATTTTGAATCTTGACTTAGAAACACCAGTGATATCGGTTTTAGGATTGCTCAAACATTTTGGAATGAGCGAAAAACAGTTGCAGCGTGTTGGTGAAAAGTACCCTCATGTGTTGGGAAGAAATAGCATGGCAAATATACCTCATGTGATGAGGGCTATGGATCTAAATGAATGGTTCTTTAACAAGGTTAAGAGCTCAAATCGTTTATTGGCTACTTGCGCCTTCAGTTGTTGCAATGAAGAGATAGATAAAGAGTTCGTAGATGCTTTGAAGAGGATAGAATCTATAAGGTGTTCCGGCCATAAGATGAGTAAATTGGATTTCTTGAAAGAAATCGGGTTCGGAGAGAATGTTTTGACGATAAAGACCTTGAATCACTTACACGGCAATAGGCTCGAGTTACAAACCAGATTTGATTGCCTTCTTCGCTTAGGTATGAAGTACTCGAAGATCTGTTTGATTATAAGAATTGCACCCAAGATCCTTGGTCAAAGCCCAGAAATCTTAGAACAGAAAGTGCACTTTTTGTGCCAGGAAATGGGATCCTCTTTAGATTACCTGGATACTTTCCCAACATTCTTGAGTTTTGACTTGGAGAACCGGATTAAATGCAGACACGGATTTTATCGATGGCTTAAAGAGAGTGGTATACGCCGACGCAAAAAAGACTACTCCATTGCAAGCATGATTGCCACGAGTGAAAAGAGCTTTGTGGCACGCCTTTCTAAAACTCATCCGGCTGCTCTTAAACAGTATTTAGAGTGTTTTTCAAACATAAAACCTGTCGACGATTGCCAGGACTAGAAGCCATCTCTGCTCTAGTTCTGTTACCAATGTTTTCCGGATGACTTGAAGAACTTTTTCTCTGAAAAGCCATTTCACGAAAGATTTTGCGCATTGTTTAACATCATAGCGGCGGTCCAATCGTTGTACATATGCGGCCATTGTTCTTGTGTTGTATTATTTCCTGACGATGATCATTTTGCATCAGATGTAAACTTTGATATTCGTTCGGATTGAAATGATCAACTACCATGATTTCTCCCGGATTGCTAGGTCGATACAAGAATTTTGTTTTTTAATTTGGCTAGGAGTAATGGAATGGAATAAGAATGGTAATAGAATAGAAAGGAAAAGAAAGATGATTTTGTTGTTTGGTTGGAATTTTGTAGATTCTATGAAATGGAATAAACTTAATTCTTGTTTGGACAAAATCACCCTTGACAGTATAGTAACACCTAGTTTATCATCACAGCTTTTTTCTTTTTTTTCTTTTTTTTCTTTTTTTAAAGGAATCGCATGTCTTTTTCAATCAAAAAATCAGGATTTTGTTTTGTATTTTGTATTTTGTATTTTGTGTGTTTTTTTTTTTTTTTTGTGTGGTTATTTTCACGTCAAGTTTTCAAAAGAGAAGTATAAAACTATGCAAAAATAATACTCCTCCAATTAATTTTTTAACAAACTACAATCCTAAGCTATCTAACCTCGGTATGAATCTAATGAAACACCACTTTGAATTAGAATTTTTAGTTTAAAATTGGTTGAATTTTCAAAAATTAGTTAAATTTCTATGATGTGGGATGTTTTTTTTCCCCACCGATGGGGTAAAAAAATTTGGACCATTAGATTGAAATCTTTGTGCTCGATGATGTATACTCATCCTCCCCAGCAAAATACTTAACTATTTATTGGCTTTTTGCCACAGAAGCCCCCTAAACTTTTCAGATTTGGCAATTTAATCCCTGATTTAAAAAATTGTGGCAATCAGCCCCCTCAACTTACCAATCTTGGCATAGGTAGTCCTTTGACTGATGAGCGTTAGATTTTGGACGTTTTTTTTATGCCTGATTTGCATGTGACGGTCTTCTTATGGGCATTATTGGTCCTTCAAATCCAAACATTGACTCTGACCAGATTCGTCGGTGCTGATCATGGAGGAGCCAATGACGGCGAAACCTCTGCAACAGTGATGACAATAGCCAATTTCCTCACCACATATTCGCAAAAAAAAAAAAAAAAAAAAAAAAAAAAAAAAAAAAAGACTAAGAAGAAAAACTTATGAAAAAAAAAAGGGATAAATGTGGCCAAAAGAAAAGTAAAAAACCGAAAAACAGAGGTCGTAGGTAATGGCGGTGTTACTTGTGGTGGCCATGTCCGTTAAGGTCACGGTCTGAGCGGAGCCATTGGAGGCACAAAAGAAAGATCGTGAAGGAGGAGTAAGGGCATTAGGGGGTTTTTATTTTTCTTTCTTGTTTATTATTTTTTAAATAATATCTAGAATAATTTGTTAGAATTAAATTCCAACCTTCCCCTGATCAATGGAACACGTGAGGGGCACGTGAGTCATTCCATCCATGGGTTTTAACGCTGTTATCTATTGGAGTAACAATGCCAAGATTTCTAAGTTCAAGGGGCTGATTGTCACAATTTTTAATTCAGGGACTAAATTACCAAATCAGAGAAATTCAGGGGGCTTCCGAACAAAAAAGTCATTTGATTATTTATTTTATTTTATTTTTTTTAAAAGCCAACAACTTAGGGATGATCCTCGCCCTCGGAGTTCGAAGGAGGCCAATTTGGGTGACGAACTAGTGATGGTGGTAAGGAGAGCAACAAATCTGGCGTGAATTTGGCGAAGGAGTCGATGTGCCAGGCAAATATTGCAAGAAGAACGTGAATCAGTTTCGCCGGAGTGGATCATCGGTAAACATGGTGACGACGATGGCTGTTGGAATAGGTTGTCAGAGGAAGACGATTGTGCTGGGGCTGAGGAAGGCGGAGGAAGGAAGCGTGTGCTGGTGTTTAGGTCCGTTTGGGAGAGGTTTTGGATATGTGTTTTGGTTTCGAAATCGGATATAATTTTAGAAATGCACGTTTAGGGAAAAAATTGTTTAGAAGAGAAGTTCAGAATTTTCTGCGACCCAATAAAAAATGTACAAATTTTGATATATGTTGGGAAAAAAAAAATAAATATAATTATTGTATCATTTTTCTCAAAATTTTATATAATTAAAAAAATATCATTTAAATCTAAAATAACAAAATTAGGAACGTTTAAGATTTGAATTTACTATAGATATTTAGATATGTGAATAATGAAAAATAACTTTTAGTTAAATATAAAGACAAAATAAGTTTTCCAAACAAGATGTTGGTATAGCCCCAAAACAGACCCTTAAAAAAAAAAGAAAAAAGAAAAGAAGAAGAAAAAGTATGGTTTTGATTAAAAAAAATATTAAAAATACATAAGAATGGTCATTCTTCTCATCTTGGGGGTGCAATGATAGATTCACCCATATTGGGTGAATAGGCTTTCAATTGAAAAGGAAAAAACTTTGACCAAATTACCTAAAATTCAATCTTTCTTTTATTTATTAACTAACATAACGTATATTCCTCATTTTTAACTAACATGATACAAATTTTAGATTACTTTATTTTAGTTTAGTGTTAATTTTTTTATGTCATGTTGATATAATGATCTTTAAATTTGTATCATTTGTGTGCTTTTCCCAAAGACTTTTCCAACCTATATTTGTTAACCAAACAATGGAATTGGGCTCATTCTTAAGAATGATTTTTCTATTCCATTCCATTACCCCCAACTAAACATGACTTAAATCTATTATTATTATTATTATTATTATAGATCTGTGACTTTTTATATATGTGATTAAATAATTTTTTGTAATGTACTTTATTCAATTTGGTGGACAGCCAATTGTTTCTTATGAGTTATATTGTCGTAAACGTTATTGAATAATTCTTAAAATAAAAAAATTAAATCTTAAAAAATATATAATATATTGCTTCTAGTGCTATAAATCCGATCAATTGATGTAGATGCACGTTAGTAAGGCGATAAAATTATTTGTTATGAGTTGTAGAATGACTAAATTATTTGGAATAGGTTGTCAGAGGAAGACGATTGTGCTGGGGTTGAGGAAAGAGGAGGAAGGAAGCGTGTGCTGGTATTTAGGGTCCATTTGGGGCAGATTTTGGATAAATGTTTTGGTTTCAAAATCAGATATAGTTTTAGAAATGTACGTTTGGAGAAAAAAACTGTTTAGAAGATAGCGTCCAGAATTCTCTGTGACCCAATGAAAAAGTGTACAAATTTTGAAATATGTTCGAAAAACATATATAAATATAATTCTTGTGTCGTTTTTCTCAAAAATCTATGTAATTTAAAAAAAAAAATCTCATTTAGACTTTAAATAACAAAATTATGAATGTTTAAAATTTGAATTTACTATTGACATTTAGATATGTGAATAGTAAAAAATAGTTTTCAGTTAAATATAAAAACAAAATAAGTTTTTCAAATAAGATGTCAGTATAGCCTCCAAACGGACCCCTAAAAAAGAAAAAAGAAAAAAGAAAAGAAGAAGAAAAAGTAGGGTTTTGGAAAATATATATATTAAAAATACATCAGAATGGTCATCTGGGGGGTGCAATGATGATTCACCTATGTTGGGTGAATAGGCTTTCAATTGAAAAGAAAAAAAAACTTTCAGAAAATTACATAAATACCAATATTTCTTTCATCTATTAACTAACATAACGTATATTCCTTATTTTTAACTAGCATGATACAAATTTTAGATAACTTTAATTTAATTTAATATTAATTTTTTGTGTTATTTACTATAATAATATTTAAATTTGTATCATTTATGTGTTTTTCGCATAGACTTTTCCAACTTATATTTGTTAACCAATCAATGGAATTGGGCTCATTCTTAAGAATGATTTTTCCATTCTATTCCATTACCCCCAACTAAACATGACTTAATTCTATTATTATTATTATAGATCTGTGACTTTTTATATATGTGATTAAATAATTTTTGTAATGTACTTTATTCAATTTGGTGGACAGCCAATTGTTTCTTATGAGTTATATTGTCCTAAACGTTATTGTATAATTCTTAACTTAAAAAATATATAATATATTGCTTCTAGTGCTATAAATCCGATCAATTGATGTGGATGTACGTAAGTAAGGCGATGAAATTATTTGTTATGAGTTCTAGAATGACTAATTTCATGGTTTTTATCTTGATCATTCTTGTGTTCTTCAAACATTCAGGTAAAACATTTTTACTAGGATTCATAAACGATGTAGTTGCTTTGAAATGACTTTAAGAGAATAATTGTAAAATAGCTTTTTTAAACTTTTTTTTTTTTAATTTTTTAAAATGACTTTAGAATGGCGACCCTAAATGACCTATTTTACATTATGCGATTATATGGTCGTTTAGTGCATAAATAAAAGATGATCAATTTATTAACTTCACATTGTAAGATTCTCATTTTTTACAAATTAGCCTTGTTATTTGCATATATTCTCGAGTGATTTATAGAATTACCCTTAAAAAATGACATAAATAAATTATTGCCCCAACATAATAGTTTCATTTTTTTTTTTTTTTTGTTCCAATTAGACAAGTACATAGGCTCAAAAATATGATTGGCGAAACCATAAACATGCCTATTTGAAAGTCTATTTTCACGATTTTTTCTATATTTCTTTCCATCATGCTAATGTTTCTATTTTGTCACATAATTTGAAAACAAATGCTATTTTCTTCTTTGACATTCAAAATGTCTCATAATTTGTTTTAAGTCTACAATATATTCCAAACTATTATTACAACCCTTTTAATCTACGTTGACGTTGGAAGGATATAAAACCAAGAATTTTAGTTATCTCAAACTATTTTTTTCAATTAACATAAACTATTTTTATACTTTACCAAACAAACAAACAATAATTTATTAACGCAGGGGGAAAAAGTATTTAAAAAAGTCAGCCACAACCCGGTTTTGATAGCAAAAAACAGGGTTGTGGCCGACTTTTTTTACTATCAAACAACCAATTTATAAGCCTAGACTTTACATATATTTATGCAGATATAAATTCATATATACATATATATATAAGTAGATGACAACAGCATAAATATAGGTTGATTCGAAGCAAGAGAGGAGCTCGCTGAAGCACTCCTCGCTGAAGCAAGTAGTCTTCCAAGGAGATTCAGACATGGATTGGATAACTTTTCATCCAGTCCAGTCTTTTAAAATTTTTGTCCAAATAAGGTATTAGAATCTTATATATTCTCCAACGACTATTCTCGTATAATGCAATATTCTCTTTTAAAAGATTTAAGCACGCCACAAGATTTGTTTAGAGATTTGTTTATCTCGAGTGTACAAAGAATATCCTTTGTGTACATCTCTTGTTATCCAAATTATTTGGCAATTATTTAGATATATATATTTATATACATATATATATATATATATGTATGCTTGGTGTTCAGGCTATCTAATGCCTTTTTATACTTGCACCCAATAAGTTGAACCTTCTTCCTAAAAAAAGAAAAAAAGAAAATATTATTAATGTTGTTATTATTATTAGTATGTATAAATGAATAAATAAATATATAAACTCCCGAACGGGTAAAAAGGAGGGATTTCGATTAGATATGAACTTTCAAATTCGAGAATAAAAAATATTTACATATATTTTTAATAAGTAAGAATCATAATTCCATATTAAAAAAAAAATAATTATAATAATAAAGATTTTACTATTTTATATCCTTAATTTAAGATCATAATTTAAGATTATAGTAAGGAAGGTAGACTTGAGGAGTTGGACTATTGGTTGTCCTTTTGTATAAATAAATATATATATATATATATATATATATATATATATATATTGGAAGCTGTGGGCGGTTGGACTTGCAGCCTTGGGACTACTTATCTCTGTTTTGAGGTTATTAGCTAGAAAGTGAAGGAATCTAGTTTGAACTTACTAGTCAAGCAAATTGTATTAGAAGCTAGACAACTAGGAATTCAGCCCAACAAAATGGATTAATCCTACTTTTAATCCCAAAATTATAAGTTTTATCAAGTTATTTCAAATTAGTCCTTTCGTTTATCGACGGAAAAAGAAATGTGAAGATCATATATGATTAATCAGTAGCTAATTTTATAAGCTAACATATGTTACGATGTTACGATGTGACTGTTAAAAAGAAAGTCATGTCTTTATTTTCTTTTCTTTGATGTTTTACTTCTGTTTGACATCCCGTCCAAAACTTATTTTTCAAATATTTTATTTTTACAATGTTTTCTTTTGCAGAAATTGAATTTATTATTTGAATGGTGAGATTGAATATATGATTTCAACGTACTCTTAATAATCGAATGAAACAACTAATTGAGACAATTTGACAAATTAGAAAGACTTAATTTGTAACGTTTTAAAAACTATAGGATTAAAATGAAATTTGACCTACATATGAAGGGTCTGAAAATGAATATATCCCTTTACAAGAAAACAAAAGAGTAGTGTATGACAATTAGGAAGATACCATGATGATTGGTCTTGTTTATAGTGTCCAACATGTGACACTTGCCTCTCTAGCTTTTTGATTGAGTTTATGCTATCATTATTTTTTTTAGCCTCATCATTAGTGGCACTAATCTAAAGTCATATTAATCTTCAATGGATAACACAAATATATATATATATATATAATTATGGAGATATACATATATTCTTGGTTATTTTCTTGATCTTTAATTATAAGTTGACATGCTTTTGTTGGCTAAAATTTGATGTAAAGGATCATGCATTTTGTAATTTCAACGTGTGAGCAAAAAAAAAAAAAAAAAAAAGATAGAGAGGGGCCTTGATTAATGTCTGAATTATAAAAGTTGATCAGAAATTTCTCATATGCAAATTTTTCTTCTTCTTTTTTCTTTGGTATGCTAATTTTGTCAATTTCTAATGGCAAAAGATACACTTTTTATGAATAGATTCACAAATTGAAAAGGTTAGCGGTATACATATTTTCCATGTTGAGGTCATAAGAATAAATTTGAATTTCATACCTCTAAAAGAAAGAAAGAAAGAAAGAAAGAAAGAAAGAAAGTTCATTGGTTACGTTACTTGATTTAAAAAAAAAAAAGAAAAAAAGGATTACTTTAAAATCTCCCTCTCTCTCTCTCTTGCTCAAAAATCTCTAAATTAGTTTTATTTGCTTGTTGATTGTGTTAGGACTCTAGTTGATTCATTAAAGCAACCTTCTTATCCATACATTAAAGAATCTATTTGTCTCATATTTATGAGATAAAATTGATAATAACTTAGTTACATATATAATTTAACGGTAATTTTACATCCAATTTATCATAAGAAGTAGAGTTTGAATCATCCCACCTCAAGTTAATAAAAAAAAAAAAAAGTAAAATTATTATTATTATTGGAAATAAACTCAAGCATGAAGCCATGAACTTAATTGATCATAGTCAACTTTCCCTTTTAAGCTTTGATTGCTCATAATAAGACTTCTTTCTTTCTTTTCTTTTCTTTTTTTCTTTTACATATTTATTCAATTGGATAGGAAAATTAAAACTTCTTCTTAAGGTTGTGGGAACCTAGCTGGCCCATTGTGTTTTTTATTTTTTATTTTTATTTTTATTTTTGTGTGTGTCACATACAATTAGATATTAAGTTAAAGAAAACAAATAAATAAGTGGTTTGATTGACAAAATACTTTCATCTTTTTTTTGGTTATTTTATTTTTTTAAAAAGTGCCATTATCTTATAAATTCATTTCGGAATTATGTGTTTGAAGCTTAGAGGTAGAGCATTATCGTCATTTGGATCACTATCATGTTGGGTTAACACTAAAAAATTCATCAAAAAGGGAAAAAAAAAAGATAAAGGTAGCAAAATAAAGGGATAAAAAAGCACTTAAACGGGATATTTGTGTTTAGAAGATTTTATTGTAAGATATCAAAAAAAAAAAAAAAAAAAAACCCTGGTAATTCACATTTATTTTTTGAAAGAGATATTAAAACTACACATTTAAATTAAAACATATGTGATATTACTGTTAGACTATATATGTAATTATTGTAATTCACAATTTTAAATTGACATATTCTCATCAATTTTTATTCAAGTACTATATGTTCTTTCGTTTAATGTGATTCACAATTTAAAAACTAAATAAAGGAATTCTTCATTTTTTTTTAAATACTCTCTCATCGAATTTTACATTTTTATTAAAAAAAAAAAGGAAAAAAGAAAACAGGAGAGAAGGGGGAATGAAACTCATGAGAGCCATCTGAATTCTGCCTTTTAAAAGTGCAAATTTGCATAAAAAAGAATATCCCTTTGGCATTTGTGAACCTTTTTTGGTTTCTCCCCTCCCCCCCCCCCCCCCCCCCCCCCCCTCCCTCTCTCTTTTTTTTTTTTTTTTTAATTAATTAATTTGTAAATTATTTATTATTTTTAAGACCGTTTTGTTTGGTTCCCTCAACAATTAGGTGATGTGGACGTTGCTCACTTGTGGCCATCTTATTATCTTATGCATTTTGCACTGAAAAAAGACCCAAAAATTTGGAACTCTTATCAAATTTCCGCTGAACCATAACAAATTTTTTTTTTAAATATTGAAAAGTCCCTACGAGACTACCACTAAGATATAATTCTTAATTATCAGATTTTCATTAAATAATATCATTTTTTTTACGTTAAATTCTGCTAAACCATCACAGTTTTTAAAATTAAAATCTAATTTAGCGGCTAAAACCTTTGTTATCAGTAGATTTATTTTTCATATTCTACTATTTTTTAAAAATAGTAATTATCTGATATTAGCGACATTAAAAAAAATCTAGCCAATTCTGACCAGAGTTGGTAAAAGTTAGATGGCGACTTCGTGAAATGCCTTTTTTTTTATTTTTTTATTTTTTTATTTAAGGGAGATGCCAAGGTATATTAAAACACATAAAAAACGTTTCTATTTGGGTATTGTTTATTGTGTCTACATACAAAGAGAAACGCGTGTTTTGTTTATTGGTGACGTACGAAATGTCTTGTTGGAAATTTTATACTAATTTATGTTTAAACAAATTAGTATTGCTAATTTAACTTTATGCTAATGCACAGACAAAAAAAGAACTTTCTATAATATGCATTGTCTTTTTATTTTTTATTTTTACTATAAAAAAAAACCGGTTTGTACCGTTCAATTAATTTTTTAACAGACAGATCTATGAGTCTATACGATTTTTATCATGTACTATACAAAATTACTCCATATGTTGTTGAAAAATTAAACTGATTACTCAGTGAAAAATAGGGGTTCCTATTGTGAAATTTTTCAAAACAAAAGGGAAAAAAAAATACTTCTCTTATATAAATATAATTTTTTTTGCTTTTTTTGTAAAAAAAAAAAAAAAGAAACATTTTTGTTTAATTTGGTTCGGTGAAAAGTAAAAAAATGAATACGTGAATATATATATATATATATATATATTTTAAGACAAAATGAATGATTGCTTTACCAAGTAATTTAATCATATTTTCCTAATATAAAGAACTTGTCTTCTTGCCGTACCTAGGGAAACAAATTCTTGTCTGTAGGGGCTTAAAACCTGAAAATGATGGGCCCCCTCAATCTTTTTTATTTACCAAAAAAAAAAAAAAGTAATTTAATCATATTTTCACTAAAAAAAAATAATTCTTTTGGTTTCAAATCAGAAAAAATAAACAATTTCACTTTAGTAACAACCAACAATAAAGTTACTTTTATGTTTTTCTTTCCAAATATGTTTGTTATTGATTATTTTTCCCAACAGAACATGCATTTTTTTATAGGTTAAAATTAGTATGTTATTTCTTTATCTACTTTTTTTTTTTTTCTCTTATATTTTTCTCTTGTCAAGTAACTCACATAAAACATATATAGGAATGGTTTAAAATTCAGTCCCTGATGTATCCGATAATGTGAACTTTAGTTACTAGAAATGTGAATTCATGTAAAATGAAATGTAAAATAAGGGGAATTCACATTTACTTTAACCACATTTCATTCTGCATAAATTTACATTCATAATAACTGAAGTTCACATTTACAATAACTTTAATTCATATTATCGGATACCATCAAATACCGGATTTAAGACTTTACGTTCAAATATGTATTCTCTTTGAGGCCAATTTAAATCATAAGTTCAAACTCATAATTTAAATAATGAGGGTTCGTTTGGATCGCAGGTTCAGTTTGAGTTGAGTTGAGATTTTTAAGTTTGGCATAGTAAATTTTGTTGACTTTTTCAGAAAAGACAAAAAACTTTTCAGAAAAGACAAAAAACATGATGAGATTTGAGTTGTTTAGTTTGAGTTGAGATGGTGAGGCAAACGGAGCATGAATTTATATTTTTGTAAGAGAAAATACTGTAAATAAATTTTGAAAAGTTGTTTAAAATAAAGTGTTAAACAGTAGCTTGAAAATCTTTTAATTTTATTTTCCTTGTGTTTTTCTCCTCCAAAACATACTGTTAGATGGTTAGTTATGACTCAAGGTGAAAAGAAGAAAACTTGACAGGCTAATTTTCCTTGAAATAACTCCATTTCCGTTTTTTTAGTTTTTTTTTTTGGTCCTAAAAATTGTAGGTTATATTAATCTAAAAAAAAAAAAAGGAAAATTGTAGGTTATATATAGGTTTAACAGGCTTAGGTAGCATTTAAAAAAAAATTAAAAGCATGGATTTAGTAAGTTATATTAAGAAAGGCTATTTTTCTTCCTCTGATTAGTAGGTTAATAATTTTATTTTTAAAGAGAAGGGTAAAATAAATTTCATTAAAAAAAAACCCAAAATCAAATTTAATTAATATGTCTATTTATTTATATTCTTATTCGTATCCTTCAATAATATTATAACATGTATAATTAATATAATTAATTAATTAATTAATATAGTATATTATTATAATTAAATATTTTTTAATTGAAATGTTATAATATTATTGAAGTATAAGAAGATCTGCAAGTTGAATTCCTAGAATCAAATAAGGTAACTGTCAAGTGGCATTGGCATATTCGAGAAGGGTAATTTTGTAAATCTGCAAAAAAACTGTAACGGCCATAATTAGGAAATAATAAAAATGATAAAAGAAAAGGAAAGGAATGTAAATGAAAATTAAAATTAAAATTAAAAGTGAAAAAAAAAAAAAAAAAAAATCCATTCCATATATAAAACGAAATTAGAGGCAAACCCAACTAGAATTTCCCCTATCTCTCTCTCTCTCTCTCTCTCGTTCTTTTTTTCTCAAAATTGGACGCCCAAGTTTCCATCTTTCTCTCTCTAAAAGTTCATCTTTCCTTCCTCAGATCCCTAAATCCCTCTCACTCCGATCAATTTCTCGTTGCGGTGAGTTCCTTATCTTCTCAAATTTTTCTTTTTGTTCTTCAACAATCCGATTACCGTTCGTTTTCAGCCCTCAAAGATTCCTCCTTTTCTAGCCGTTGGCGTTTAAATTTTGGATTTTTTTCGTTAAATTTCTGTAATTGATGATCGTTTCTTGCTTAGATTAGTACAATTTTAGGTTAATTGGTGGAATTTAGGTTTTTTTTTCTTAATTTTTTTTTGGGCAGATACTGTTGGAATTGATTTGGGGTTCGGGTTCGCATCCGTTGGTGAAATTTGGACGTTTGGGAGGTTGTTCATGATAATAAGGTACATAAATTTAGGATTTTTTTTTTTTTTGCAATTATATTTGGGTTTTTTATTTTATTTTTTCTATTACTTTACGGTTATAATTGCCGGGAAAACTGCCGGGAAAAATTTTGTGATTAGAAAGAATTATTGGGTATTCCAAATTTTAGTTCTTTTGGGTTTCTTTAAAATGCCAGGTAATACTATGGTTAAGAACTATATTTTTCCTTCTTGAATTTTCCCCTTTTGAGACAACTATATTTTATTTCATGTATGGAACTTTTTTGGGGTTGGATCGAATTTAGGTATGTTGAACTTTAATATATGTTTGTTAATTTTGAAAATTACAAGGTAAATCTTATGGTAAATTGCTGAAATATATGATAAAACTGACCATCAGTTAAATAAGGAACCACAAGTACATTGAATTGAACTTACCATGTATTTGTTACCTTTGGTTATGTTTTCATTGGGTTGTTCTTCTTCTTGCCCTTTTTTATTTTCGTTGGTTACTTCTTCTTTGAGTGTTGTCCATGTTATTGTTTGAATGTTTGGTTCAAATTCTATAATTTTCTTTTGAGTTTTGAGGTGACTTTAGCTTTCTTCAGTGGAACTGGACTGGCTGCCATATTTGTCATGGTCATTAGTGGTCACAGCGTTGTACTTTTTCTTTTCCTTTCAGCTGCTTATCTGTCCAATGTATGCCCTTTGTTGGTGATGTTTTCCTAGGTTGCTTTACACGGAATCTGAACATTTCTATCTTAGATGGTCAATTAAAATGATGGTCAGTTGTATTGTCAATTTGGAATATTGGAATTTATAGATGGTTTAATTTATACGGAGAATCTATGCAAGTGACATTTAGTAGTGACCTTTTTTGAAGTCTAAGTTGTGACCTTTTAATGTTTAACTGTTTATATGGGTATTCCATTCACAAGCATGATTACGCGGTAATCTTCTTGTGAGTAAGCTGTTTATGGTCTGCCAAGTGGGAAACAAAGATTGTTGAGAGAAACGGTGTTGCCATTTAGGAGATGATTGTTTCTCTTAGAACTTTAATTATCGCCAAAATTTTTTCGTATGCCTTTTGTTTGGTATCTTCCCCTTTTTGCGTCTTCTTGTAATTCCATTTTTGTTTGAATTTTGTTTTCTTTTACATATAGTCAACTTTCATTCAAATGATTGTTTTATTTCTGTAAATTTGGGTGCAGTAGTGGTGAGAATGCTGACTTTGCTAGCCGTTCCGTCGGCCATGTTTTTGTGAAATATATAGTTTGGGTTCATTTTGGAGATCCTTGTTTATGGATTAGTTTATATTGTGCCTTCCATGATTGGATGTTCTTTTAGAACGGACTATGTTATATGGAAGAAAGGGTTGGGGAACATGCTACTTCCTTTACAGTTGTATATATATATACGCACACATATATTGAGTTTCGGAGGGTTTGTCAGATTATTGACCATAGTGGAAGGCTTCTAAAACAGATGGTGAAAATGTTGATTGTTATTCTTCTGGGTTAATTTTTCGTCAATTGTATCTTCTTTAACCTTTTTGTGGGAAGAGTTGAATGAACTTAACGTGCTAATGCGTTGTGATTAAGGATTTTTAGCTAGAACGGTTTCAATGATTTATTTGTTTCTCTTTTGTTTTCGATCTGACTTTCTTTTATTCTTGTTTTGGTTTGAGAGCAGGTATAATTTGCTCCATAAAAGTTCTACCTCAGTATGGGACAGAGAAATATGTTATGTATTAATCAGATGATTGAATTGGAGAATCAACACAACCCAGGATATCTCTATCCTGTGGCCCCCATCCATTTAGGGCATACGACAAACTTCCAACAACCAAATATGCACACCATGATGACGGCTTCAGGGAGCAGTACTAATTTTGATGCCCAATATCTACCTGAAAGATATGACAATCCAGTGTTTTACGGGACGACTCAATATAATAGTCTGCAGCATCATCATAATCTTGATTTAGGTGTTGCAACACCCGGGAGCTTCTATTATTCATTCATGCCCCCTTCATCTAGCACTGGGATGTTACCTGTTCCTTTAAGTCACGGAGCCTCTGATCAATTGTCATCTTCTGGTGGTAATGGAGTTGTCGGAATATCTGCGGATGAGTTTGGAAGAAATAACCATTTCTTAGATGGTGCTAGAGGTCCATGCAAGAGAAAAGTTCCGGAAAGTGTCCAAGGAAATTTCCAACACTTTAATGCCTCTGCAACCCCTAGTTCTTCAAATCCTCCTTTGAACACAAGACATCCAGACGGAGTTTCTGTATCAGACCCTGCATCTTTTCCTCTGTCTTGGTATGTTGGAAATGGAAACCCGCCAATAATGGAGGTAGGACCACCTAGTGGTGCGAGGAGCAGATTGGTTGCAGCTGTGCTGGACTCTACCGGGATGCATGATCATAACCATCTTGCTCAGGGAAACTATATGGGGCAGCACTTTCAGCCATCGGGTATTTGGTTGGAACAACATTTAAACAGCAGTTCTGGTGATGGAGGCGGCTCAGCCTGGAATCGAGTCCCTAGTATGCCTTTCATGCATGGTACGACTTTCTTGCCCGGCGCCCACCCCCCCCTAACCAACCAATCCCTTGCTCCTTCTTTCCTCTCTCTGTTGTTGTACAATTTACAGTCGCCCAATCTCGTGCAGGTTCAATAGAGACTGCAAATATCGGCATGCCCCGATATCATGAAGCACCTAACAGCAGAAGTTCACAAAGTCTTCGACACCCTCCTTCAGTGAACCACAACAGGCATCAGAACCACCATGCATTACCACCTATGCTGGGACCTAGAGGGCACAACAACTCGGCTGCAGCTTCACATAGGTTTCCCTCAAATTCCTCACGCAGTAGTACAAATCCGTCTCATAATGGTTTCGAGACAGGTCATAGGCATCCAGGAACTGTTCCACCAACTGGCATAAGGATATACCGGCCACAACCGAGGAAGCATTCCCGAGGCAAATTTGAGACAGCTGCAACTTCCACACTTGAGATATCTTCATGCCGATGTATGTCACTCGATCTCTATCATCTATTTTCATACTCTTCTTACAACCACTCTTTCGGGACATAGAGGGGTGTATTTGACTGTCATTTCTCGTTTCAATTGGTGGCTTATCTATTTGTTTTTTTTTTTTTTTTGGTTTCATAGGAGGTTGCCATACTGAGATTCCAGACTTATACGAGGTTGGGGAGTTCGACCACCACAGCGACCTCCGCTTGGATATAGAGGACATGTCTTATGAGGTAAGTTGTGAAATTCGATATTGTGAGGCAAACCTGATTATGCAGATAAACCAGTAACTGAATATACGTACACATAACAATACTGATAGAAGACGATTACCTCGTTATTATGTGTAGGAACTTCTTGCTCTGGGGGAGAGGATTGGGTAACGTGAACACAGGGTTGTCAGAGGAGGTCATTGCGAATCAACTAAAGACAACGACGTATTTATCACGCAGAGCCGGTATAAATCTGGAAGAAGATGAATGCTCAGATAAGGAGACTGATTCTTGCATCATTTGCCAGGTATTGTGTTGAATTTCTTTGATTTTGCCATTTATTTACTTGGTATTTTTGAAGTTTCTCTTTGTGTACTTGCTCTAAACTGCCTATGTTGTACTTGAACCCAGGACGACTACGTAACTTTTGACAAGATCGAGTTCTCGGGTGCGGACACGAGTACCATGCGGAATGTCTGAAGAAATGGCTCCTTATAAAGAATGTCTGCCCGATCTGCAAGTCGGAAGCACTGTCGATGAAGACGGAACAATAAGAAGTGTATAGAAATTCCGGGGAGGAGAGCGTTGGGATGATAAAAGGGAAAACTCATCCTTTTGGGTTTCACTTAATATTTAGTTTACTATTTGTCGTAACTGAGTTTGATACTTTGCAAATTGGGGTGTGCTTTTGCATGTAATGATGACCAACAGTCACATTGTCCTGCTCATTTATTTGTTGGTGTATCCAAAAACATTGTCCTCTCTGTATTTATCCAAGTTGTACAGACTTATTTTAATTAGTATCATCGTCTGTGATATAATTAAACTTAGCACTCTTTTGAGTAGATATATATATATATGTGTGTGTGTGTGTGTGTGTGTGTGCATATGACTTCATTTGTTCATTTGTTCATCTGTTGATCCCTTTCTATAATGCTTTTTAAGGTATTTTGGTTGGACAGAGTGAATGTTTAAAAATGTGTATTTAGTTTAAAAATTTTTAGTTGAAAAATGAAATGTAATAGCAAAATATTGTAAAACTTGAAATGTGTTGGGAAAAAAAAAAATTACAATAAAAATTTTGTTTCGTCCATCTCGTCGTTGTGAGTATTTTGATACAAGAATAATTTTATTTTCACTTGAAATGACTTTTTATTTAGATTTATGTATATAATTTATGTAACTCTTATATGTATCATGGTATAAAATTTGGGGTTATTAGTGTAAATAACACGTATTAACACAAATGTTACATTAATTAATTTATTTATGTTTACATATGCAAGACTTTGCCTATCCATATGTCATGAACTTTAAAGTTATTTGAAAACTCTTTTATTTGTTAAGTTTTGTCGACTTCTTGGACCAAAATGGCTGTGGAGAGATTACACGAATTACTCGAAATTTAATCGCTATTTCAGTATGACCCCTGAATTGTAAAAAGTGATACTCAACCTCTAAATTATCAAAGTTTTGATAGAAATACTTGGGGGTCGTTTGCAATCAAATTGGATAAAAGAGAGAAGAAACGTATTCAACCACTAGTTTGCCAACTTTTTTTTTTTTTTTCCTACCAAAAAAAAAAAAAAACCCCCCAATAGTTTTAGTATTTTTGCTCTTCAAATTAGAATGACTTTTTCTTTTAAAAAAAAAAAAAATAGAATGACTTAATGGCTATTTTACCACAACTCAAAATTCAGGGAATGTATGAGTCACGAGACTAATTTTTCAATGCCCACGTTGTAATCCTCTTATAGGGTGAGCCATCTCACCAGCAACACATTAATGAATATATCGACTTGATTCCGTCCCATCTTGAACTCCTCAAGGAACTGTTCTAGTTTTCAAGTTTCAACCGATTTGCGTAGGAGTGGCTTAGCCCCTTTTTATCTATCGATGAAACAGGTATAAAGGACATTTTTAGGTCCAAAAATTTGGCTTCAGAGACCAAAATGATAGTTTTTAAATTGTAAGGGTATTATTTTTATTATTATTTTTTTAAGAAATATAAGATATCTTTGCAATAACTATTAAATACACATGGGTAATTTTTCCAGAATTTCCATAGCAAGGGGTAAATGAGGAAATTTGCATAATTCCAATCATCCAAAACCATGAACCTTATCAGTGGATAGACAGATAAAGCAGTAGAAGAAAAGAAAAATTCGAAAGGCCAAAGCTTCATCTACAGAGAAAAATGGCGGCAGCTACATTTCAATGCCTGTCTTCTTCATGCTTTGCCCTTCCTTCCAAGCTCAGAAGCCTCTCCATCAATGGCGGTTCTCGCTCTAGCTCTCTCAGCTTCTCCGCTTCTCTCTCCCCCGACGTCTTCTCCAAAGGTATCCCAAAAAAAAAAAAAAAAAAAAAAAAAAAATTTTTCATCTTGTGAGCTGCTGTTTGGTTTTCGGAGGTTTTCTGGTCTGGGTTTGGTTGTTTTGTCAGGGTGTTTGTTGATGAGGCCGGGTCGTCGTTCCGTCGTGGTTGTGTGCGAGGCTGCTCCGACGAAGAAGGCGGATTCGGCTGCGAAGAGAGCGAGGCAGGCCGAGAAGAGGCGCGTTTACAACAAAGCTCGGAAATCTGAAATCAAAACCAGAATGAAGAAGGTCTTTCTTTCTTTCTTTCTACTTTCTTTACTATTTTGTTGGTATTCTAATTTATGGGGTTTTTTTTTTCCTTTGTTTTCTGTAATGTCTGAAATGTCTGTTTCTTCAATGGAAAAATCTTAAGTGAATTTTGTTTTAAAAATTTCCAAGTTTATGTCTTGTGTATAATTTAGATAAAAGAAATGATGGTGATTCTAGGGAGAAATTTCAATGGATGTAAATTTGATCTTCTTCTTCTTTCCGCCGCGCTCACCCCCCCCCCCCCCCCCCCCCCCCCCCCCCCCCCCCTACATTTGAGAAAAATTAGTTTTCTTTTATGCAGGATAAAGAAGTCTTTTTCATAGATAATTTTGACTAAATCTAACTTCAGTAGTAGATTTTGTGTGATTAGAAAAACACAAGGGATAATATTATTATTTTTTACAAATGGATTCCTGCATTCGGATAAATTATCCATTTGTGTGCTTTTATTTATTCGGGGTTTCCATGGATTTTGATTTCGAAGTATGATTAAGAACTTAGGAATAGCATATATATGCTCGGTTACGTAATGTATCTATGCATGGTGTTGCTGTTGTCTAGTTCAATAACCTTCCATCCTATAATCGGTTAGGACATTGTTTTCGGGAAAGAACATATTTTTTCTCGGGATGCTTTAGATGTTACATACTCCTATGCGTGGAGATTCATGACATTGTTTTTTGATAGGTAGGTTTATGAAACTGTTAGATACAATATGGTTATCCAAGGCAGGAGTTTGAAGTTGGAACAACTGCAGAACCGCTACCCCTTGACTAATAAAAAGTGGGAATCGGCTATTTTAGCACTATAATTTTTTTTAACCCGAAAAAGTTGTTACCATTACCTGATTTGAGCTCCAAAGACCATAAGTTGTTTGGGAATCAGAATTCCTTAATCAGGAAAGGTATATAGGTTCATATTCATCAACTATATGCTTGCATTGTGACTGCTAAAGTTTGTGTTGTAAATTTCGACCATGGTCTGGTGTCGTAAGTCATGTGTCTTCGATTGTAATTATTGTGCCCTTTCTGTTTCTTTTTTGTACTTTCTCTTGTAGTATTTTAATTTTGGCCATCTTACATGTTGTTAGACTTCCCTGTTTATTCAAGCCCCTGATGACTGACTAGTTTGCTGCGAATAGAATTGGAGATCTGTTTGACTATCCATAGGATCATTATTTTTTTTTTCAATTCCCTTCACAAGTATATATTTCTTTTATCTACTAAAAAGACTTTCTCATCTATGATATTCAATTAGCGATTTACGACATAGTACTCTCTTTTTTTCTTCTTCTTCTTCTTCTTTTTTCTTTTTTTTTTTTTTTCTCTCTTTTTTTTGTAACTGTGGCATTAGTTTAAGAGAGTGCTGAAAATTACCGAAATCTCTGACCCCAACTAGGTTAGTGGGAATTTCTTGGTGGCTTTTGTGAACTTGTTTGTGCTGCGTTTTCCAGGTTTTGGAAGCTTTGGACACACTCAAAAAGAAACAAGATGCTCAGGCGGAAGAAGTCATTCCTATCGAGAAGCTGATTGCTGATGCGTACTCTGCCATCGACAAAGCAGTGAAGGTGGGAACATTGCATAGGAACACCGGAGCACGCAGAAAGTCTCGGTTAGCCAGAAGAAAGAAGGCCATAGAGATTCACCATGGCTGGTATACCCCTACTCCCGCAGCAACCGCTTGATACACAGTGTTAAGATGATATCTTAACTACTTGTTCTTGTGACGTATCTTCCTTTTCCTTTTTGGCTTGTGCACATATTTGCACCTTTTTATCTCCATTTTTCCTTGTAATAGTACATACAAATTGATTTTAGTATTTTTATTGGTTCAAATTTTGTCATTTTTGTGTTCGGATATTGGTTCAAATGACAGAGCTCGCTCAAAGGGTTTGAGTTTTTGGTTACCGCTTACCATGTGAAACGGAGGTTAAAAAAGGTTTTAGTCGTACTATTGTCGCCGGGCAGAGCGGCTAAAACCTGTTTTGTCCCGTCCCATTTACATCCTTAGAACTATGTTAAAAAGCCCCATGTGACATAACAACAGAATCATATTACATAGCCAACTATGGATTCCAGTTTTGAGAGTTGTTGGCAACCAGTTTGTCTGGCTTGGCGTAGGAGAGCGTAAAATATCCGGTTATCTAATAGACCCGTCTAATTCAGTTGAATCCAACAAAAAAAATTTGGATATCCAAAGACCATTGGGTTGAATCCGCAAAATGTTTTACAAATATAATTGGAATGGATTGGTTGCATCGCAAGAACATCATGTTTGTGTATGAAAAACAACCATAATAGTAAAGCTCTATTTTGAACTGTCATATTTCAATTTGCAATTAGTTATTTTTATTTTTTATTTTGATGTGATTTTAATCCGATCTAAACTTCAAGACATGCATTATTGAGATTTTGGATTTAAAAGATGCATTTCTAGTTTGATTAATAAAGCATTACATTTCACGTGAACCACTCACGCAAATTTCTCTAAATTGTAATTCGTTATTAACGTCTTTCACGTCTTCAGATGCAAAAAATAAATAAATAAATAAATTTAAAATTTAAAATTAAATTTAAAATTTAAAAAATTAAAAAATTAAAATTAAAACTAAAACTAAAACTAAAACAAAAAACAAAACAAAAACAAAAACAAAAACAAAAAACAAAAAACAAAACTACAATAATGTGACGATGCCTCGTATATATTTTTCTTATCCACTTGAGGTTACAATCAACCTACAATGAATCCTAGCCAACGAAAAAAAAGCATGATTTCAACCGGTAGTGGTGACATAACTGTAAGATAATGGTCTATCAAGATTCTTTTACCTAGCATCTAGGGATTGAATCTCACGGTCCATTTTGAGGTTTCAATTATGACTCTCCAATGACCTCTAAAGTTGGACTGGACTTTGATGACTTTTGACTTCCTGAATGTTAGGTGCGGAAGAATGGGTCAGGTCCTTCCTTTTCACCAGTGGAATCAGTACATTCCCATAGCGGCACTGGTCCCGAACAAGAAGACACCACCGATCCCCTAACATAATTCTCAAGAAATATTCTCCAAAATCATACCACCTTTGGAAAAACCTTGTGTGAGTATGTGCTTGTTACTTTTCTATCCTCTTTAGTTCTAAAGAGAGTATTTTGCAGTATTTCAACCAAACCTCAAAACAAGGAAGCATTGTTTTGCTCCCTTATTCCCTTGTGCCAACATGTCTCGGATCACCTTTTCTCTTATTCAAATTAACGTTCATGGTATCCACCAAAATCTCGGTTCTTGGCTCCGGCTGCATTCCCTTTGCTCTCATCTCGCTGAAATAGCGCAAAGCATCTTCTCTTCTTCCCTTTTCAAAGAACCCGTGAACCATAATCGTATAAGATCGCTGGTCAGGCCCCAATCCATTCCTTTCCATTTCATTCCATGTATATCTCACTCTCTCTTGACAATCCCAGTCCATATACAATTTCAAGATCAGATTGTACGTGTCGCAAACCATTTCGAATCCATTTCTCTTCATTCTCTCCAAGAGGCCAAGAACTTCCTCCGGTTTTTTCAGTGATTTGAGCAAGAAACTATACGTCACATGATTAGGCAAACAATCTCCTCCCTTCCGCTCCATTTTGGCCAAAATCTCGTAAACCAAAGCCATCCTCTGAATCTTGCACATGTACTTGATCAGCGTGTTGTACGTTGCTAAATTCGGATGACAACCTTGTGCGCTCATGTCCCGGAAAACCACCAAAGCTTCAGGAATCCGCTTCTTGAAACAAAGTGCATTGATGATGCAGTTGCAGATTGCCACGTCGGGGTTGCATCCATTTTCCGACATGGCCTTAAACAACTTGACTGCCGTGCCCAAATTCCCTTTCTTGGTCAGCACATTTATATAAGTCGCGTAAGTGAAAAGATCCGGCCGGCATTTAGACCTGATCAATCTTTCCAAAACTGTTTCGCCTCATGCAAATTCCTCCGCACGCACCACCCGTTAAGAACAATGTTCCACGTCTTAATGTCTGAGTGAAACTCGTCCTGCATCGAGTAAAACAAGGTCTCCGCAACTTCCACATGCTTGTACCGGCACAGCCACATCAGAAGAGTCTGAAACGCCACCAAGTCACACTCTCGCTCGAACCCAAACTCTTTCCTCCTCCGGAATAGATCAATCGCCTCTTCAACCTTATGCGCAGCTGCGTATCGGTTGAGCAAAATCCCATAAGTCGCTGCATTGAGCAGTCCTCTTCTATCAGACATTTTCTCAAACACTTGGCGTACTTCGTCAAACCGCCCGCATTTTCCCGAGAATGCCGATAATCTCGTTGTAGGATTCAGAACCGGGCAAGAACCCATCACTCCCACCTCCTTTACACGCCCAGTTGAAGAACACAAAAGCCGGTTTCCAGTCAGATTGGTGCCTGCGCAGCACATTCAAGAGCAAATCCTCTGTGAGCTCAAACCCACACATGTCAAGAGCTCGTTCGATCTCCGCCGTCGATTTCTCCCTCCGAAACTTGAGGATGTTCTGAACCCAAACGGCCATTTGATCATCTGGGCCTCCTCCGAACTCATCGGAAACAGCGGAATTCCCAAACAACCGAACAAAAGAACGAGTTTTGGTCGGACCCAGAAAGTCGTTGAGGAAAGTTAAAGGGAAGTTGAGTGAAGTGAAGTGGTGAGAGTGGTGGTTTCTGGGTTGGAACTTGGAAAAGAAGTTAAATAAATTTTGTTTGGTATTTCTGTTTTCCCGGGAAAAGGTTGTTAGCCGTTGGAGCATGGCTCTCATTTTTCTTCTCTTTTTTAATGTCTAAAATCTTGTTTGGTTCTCTTGCCAAAAGTTTCCCGGAAAGTTTGCCAAAGTTTTTCTCATATTTTGAAGTTGCAATGTAATCTTTCGAGGTGATTCATGATGTCTTATTGTGTTTCTTCGGATTTTAAATTACAAAAAAATAATAAAAAAATAATAAAAAAAAGAGGTAACTTATTGATGTTTTAAGGAAAAAATGTCATAAATTCCCTATGAACTTTGTCATTAATATTAATATATCCCTTAAATTATGAAATGTATTTATTGTACCTCTTAAATTTTAATATATGTGTCAAGTTACTCCCTAGTTTTTTCATTATTTTTAATGTCAAAATAACTCCTAAACTATGTTCTTTAATATTTATGTCAAAGTGCCCTATATTCTTTAATAATTATGTCAAATTACCTCATCTACCTTATTTTATTTATCTAACATTGTATAATTACCTAAATTTTTTAGAAAAGGTCAAAAAATTATTTTTTCTACTAAAAGAAAATGTATCTTTTTTTTTTCTTATTTTAATTCAAATTTACATTTATTCTTGATTTTTTGTAACAAAAATAACTACATAACTTATGTTTATTATTTTATTGTCCTAATATTATAATTTTTAGTTTAACTACGATTGATGATACTATACCAAAATATGCAAAATAATTGTTCTTTTAATTCAAAAATATAACTAAAAATGGGTATCAGAGTAAATTTACAATACTTATTCGCGTTATGGGTTTAAACAAACACATGAATGAAATAAATTATGACTATGATTTCAAATTATGTAGGCCAAGTAAACAGCGTACTTGAAATCCAAATCCTGCATCTGAATCCAACCAACTAGGGTTATGTATAAGTAAACCCATAACCAAAATAAACTTAAATTAAAATAAGTTAAAAAAAAGTATGTTAAAAAAATATGCTTATCACTTTATCATAATAAAAATATATATATATATATATTTACCTGTTCTAAAAATTTAATAATTATTAAGTAATTATATAATGTTAGATAATTAAAATAATATTAACGGCAACTAACTAATGGGATAATTTGACACACATGTTAAAGTTCATGGGATACAATAGGTACATTTTATAATTCAGGCGACATATTGATACTAGTGACAAAATTCATAAAGAATTTATAATATTTTTCCTTGCTTTCATGATAAGTCACTAAATGATTTCAAAGTCAATTATGAATTAATTGATATTGATCAACAATTAATTAATATTAATAAATGTTTAACTAAGTATTAAGACGTAATTTAACAAAAAAAAAGTATATTTAAAAAAAAGTGATTCAAAGAAAAAAAAAAAACTTACAGGTGGAGGGATTTAAATTTTATAAATTGTTATAAAATTTTTTTTTTTTTTTTTTGGTTGAATTATACGTTGTTACAAGTCAAATGTGAATTTAACCAAGAGAAACTGACCCAATTTTGACGTTGGAGAATAAAGCTCTACTTGCTGTTATTTGTAAGTTATCACTCTTTATTTTAATTATGTCGTTTCCTTCAAGTTTTAAGAGTTTGTCCTTTTCTTAGTTAGTATCAAGTGGTGTCGTTTTGGCACGTGAGAGAGCCAAGGTTTGTCGTTTAACTCCTTGGTTGGTCACTTGCTGGTCATATTGTATAAGGTGCGTTAGATTGTAGCAGCTTTCGAGAGAGAATTTATGAATTTATTGCATTGAATCTTCTTTTAGAGGTGCGCCTCTTTGGAGCTTTGAGCTCGTCCAGTCGTGGATTTGATTTAGTTCTTCCTTTCCACTGCATCTGCTATCAGAGTCCTCGGTCATTTCCAAGGAGGCACTAGCCATGGTCGGCGATTGGAGCTGCTCCGCCATCGATGAATGCGAAGCGAAGGTTCTTTGGATCGATTGAAGGTACCGAACGAGCTTTGAGCAAGATTTTCATCGCTACTGGTCGGGTCGGGATTGAGATCTCTATCGGGAAGACATCGCTGGGTTTGAGGACTTCGATCCTGCAATTGTCAGTCACGATATAGGAGAGGTCCGACTCAAACCTTGGCACTGCACCAAAAAAAATGTATGTACAAGTGTGTGTGTGTGTTTTTTTTTTTTTTTTTTTTTTGCGTTTAAAGTGTGTGTGTTTTTTTTTTTTTTTTTTTTTTGCTTTAAACGCCACATAATATATATATATATATATATTTAAAGTTTTTTTTTTTTGGGCGAAAGAAAGACATCATGTACAAAAAAAGTTATCATTATAAATATGTAAAAGTGCTGGATTATTCCTTTGTAGTCATAGATATGAAATTTTATTTCTTATCAACTTAGTACTCGATATAAAATACTTGAAATCACACTTTTATATATTTTTACTATTAACATATTTAATAAAATTACAAAGATACGCTCATTAACAAGGATTTTAACGAACATTCCTATCAGTATTTAAAAATCATTCCGGAACACCTACCCTTTTCTGGATTGTTTAATAACAAAAAAAAAAAAAAAAATCACTTAATTATATGTCACCTTAGAAAATGAAGGATATAAGTAGCATAAATTAGAGAAAATTTCAATGTCTGAAGACCCATCCTATAAACTAGGATCATTACAGAATTTTATAATAGTCGATTTGAGGGACATCTGGAGATTATGTTTTGAATATTAGATTGAAAATATATGTTTGGAGGGAAAACTGTTGAAAAAATTATGTGATATAAAAAATAATATAAAATTTTGAAATATATTCTGGAAAAAAAAAAAAAAACAAACAAAATAAATAAATTTTATCTTGTTCGTCTCATTGTTACGAGCATTTTGACATAAAAAATATCTCATTTCAATTTAAAAATTGTAAAGTTTGAGTTTTTTTAAAATAGAAGAGAAAAAAAATTTAATTTAGAGTTGGGATTTTAAAATCCAAATAATGTTTTGCCATCTGGAGATAGCACCGTAAGTGGGCCCCATTTCTTGGGGTTCAATGCTACCTTATTCATGAATTTCATCCACGAGTACTGCTAAAAAAAAATTACATGGAGCAAATCCTTCCACATCTAATTCCAAATCTTGATTAAAAATTAATAACAAACTACCGAAAAATCGAGACTACTGCCATGAATGTAAGGCTATGATAATCCACAATCACAGCCAAAATTCGGTTGAAAGAGGTTTCGGAAAAGGATGAAATGCTTCCTAAGTCGACGGGAACTTCAGTGTTCCCGGTAACAAAACTTTCTTTTTCACCTTCAGAAGAAAACACAACTCCCCAAAACTTGCAGAAAAGAAGAATCTTTAGACGTTTTTAGGGTCTCTTGCTCGGTCTTCAACATTGTGAACCGTATCACCGCTATCATCAAAAGTCTCGAATTCATAATCTTCACGAGAATCCTCCATAGAATTTCCGAATAAGAATGATTTTGTCCCCATTGTCGTGAAAGGCATTAAACCGAAGGCTCTTGCCGTTTTGATCTCCCTGGCAACCTTCCTCTGGGCCTTGGCACTAATGCGAGTCTACAAAATGAACACAAGCCGAATGAGTTTACACACTGAAGAAAAAGGCAAGTGCAGAGAGATGAAATCATTGATGAAGAATCCAGTTCACCTGGCTCCTTTTCTTGATAACTCCAGCCTCCGTTAAGAAGTTTGCAAGAAATCTGACATTCTGCACCAGATAACCCGTAAATGTCAAGAAAAACCTACAAAGCAATGGATTTGGTGCAAAATCGATACACCTCGCTGGCGTGAGTTTGTGCCAAAAAGCATAGAAGAATTGATAGAGGAGGAGAAGGGTTGACATAGAAATGGGGTGTTCGGGGTATGCTTTAAGTCTTAATGTGGGCCGAAAGATACCGGAGAAGTTTGACTAACTTAGGTATGGGCTGAAGTCAATTTTAAATTCGACATTTCAATAATTTCTATGTAATCCAGGTATCCATAAGAAAAAAGAAAACATGAACCACGATTTCAAGTACCAGAAAACAGTTGTAGTAATTAAAATATCTTTTTCATGCTTTTTTCTCAACCAACCAACCAACAATCTAGAAAACTCAAATAATTCCAATTTTTGATGATATGGAAGAAAAATTACACATTTCTAGTGTTGTCTGCTTTCTATCATTTATAGGAAAAGAGGCAACAAAGTAAGCTAACAACCATTGACAACAGTGCAATCCAATAAAAGGCAAGCAATTGTATCTTTTGTGGTCAAAATGGCATCACTGACATTGTCCCTCGATCAACACGAGCTGCCTTCTAGATGACAAACAGTTTAAATCTTTTCTTCATTTAATTTTGTCAAAGAACCGTGGTCTCATAGGCAAAAAGGAGCATAAAAGAACATGAGGATTGAAAATTTAAAAATCTTTCAAGATTTTAAAAAATAAAATAAAGTAAACAAAAAGTAAGAAAGAATCACCCACGAGGTACATCAAGACACTTACCCTGAAATCAGCTTTTCGTAGAACTTCTTCAGTGGTTACCTTAAACTCAAACTTTTGGGCAGGTCTACGATACGTTGGCTTAGTTAGATCAAGATCCTGCACGAGAAGCCATACTGCTTAGAAAGGACAACTTATTGAGGATGTTAATGCATAATTTTGTGTGTGTATTTGTGCCTTGAATATGCTATTTTACCAAAACTCGATCAAGTATAACCTCCTCTTCCACCCACCCAAAAAAAAAACGAGACAAAATAAGTAAACGACTATTAGATTCCATATGCCAACAATAAAGCCGTCATAAGCATCGCCTCATATCCATAACTTCCAAATGACCACTTGTTTGTTCATGCAAAACATCATTAATACGAGAAAATGGGATATCAAAATCGTTGTTGCCCAAATACTACTGATGAGAATATAATATGGTTACATTTCAATCATTGGTTTTGGTTCGATCAGGGAATTATGTGATTGGGATTAAGGTAGGTTTCCCATTATCCATTGAAGTTAGTAGTTCCCCTATTTTCTTTGGATTCAATTACCTTTGTTTCTCTAATTTAACTTCATTCAGTTTCTCTTTCTTGGTTCTACTTCAGCTACATAAAATAATATAAGTATAGCACATTGAAGACACTCAAAGAAGTGTTGTATACCTTAACATTGTAAGTCATTCCCGGCCTAAAACTAGTATCCGGTCGGAAAGAATAATCTTCTTGCACTACTTCCACGGGATCGAATTCAAAATATGTGGCTGCTTTCTGTAACCTCCCATCCATTCCATCTTGTAATGTGTTGAAGCTTTGATCCAGTCCATCGAAAGAACTCGAAGCATTTCCTCTCCTTCCTCCTCCAGTCATGTCCGGGCCAAAGCTATCACGGCCTTTGCCAATACCATCAAACTTCTGGAAAAAAGCTTCCAATTTGTTAGTTCCCCTGAAACTTTTACCGAAAGTTCTCTGCTCGAAATCATCATAGGATTCACATGGTGTAGGAGTATCATCCTCTTTGTCACCTATGAAATTCACCATAAACATTACTATGAAACAAGGAAGTCATTATTCTTTGAACCAAAAAAAGAAAAGAAAATTATCCCACGTTAGTCTAGAAGACTATTGGCCTGTCTGTTTCATAGGTTTGATCGGTTAGTGTGCTACTTTGGATCCAAAATTCTCAATTCGGCTCAAATCCACATCCAAATTTTCACTTTTAAAAATCCGTATCCCACTCATTTTTTTCTCTCCCAAACACACATTCAATTTAGATTTCACAATCCAAATACAAATTTTCCAGGTCAAACCTATAAGTCAAATGGGCACTAAGTTTGATTAGAAAATAGAATTTTTTATGAAATAAAACACCATATATCAAAGCTTGAATTGTGGGTTTGAAGTTTCGCAACCATTTGCCAAACGGTGGCTGTATCTATTTCAGAATTTTCTCCGAGAGAAATGCTAGTCTAGATTTTAGAACTCACCTCAATTGAACTAAATAAATAAACAAAATAAGTAAATATATAAATAAAAACCCACGTACAAAAAGAAACTGGGCATGAGAGGGAAAAAAATCAGATAAAAATACCTGAAGGTGCCTCTGATTTGAGTGCGTTTGTAGAAAGGGTTCTGAGGACATGGGGTTGCTGAAATCTGGGTGATAAGACATCTTTCAAGGACCCAAGAAGAACAAATCCGGCTGTTCTCATTTTGCTGCTTAAACAAAAATCAAACACCAGATCAGATTATATAAACATATATATATATATATGTATAAATATGCATACTGATGTAGATTTAATGTAAATTACTTGTAAAGATGAAGAGGGTAGTCTTTTATAGTCGGTTTCTATCGGTTTCCCACTCGTCACCAGGTAGTCTACGGAGGGTAACCTGATGGGTTCTTTTTCATATTTTAAAACCCATTTTTTCAGTTTTTCGAAAACCCTACAGTCCTTACCCTTGGATTAATAAGCAGATAAACACCAAAATGATCTCAAAAAACAAAACCCAGAAACTACCAAATCACCAAATCAACTGAAAGAAAAAAAAAAAAAAAAAAGGAATTCAAAGTTTAGGATCAAACCTCCTCTAGAGTCTACTGAGGCCGTGACTGAGGCTGAGCGACGGAGGCCGGAGGTGGAGACTCGGACTCGGACTCGGAGGCTGAGAGTCGAACTGTCGAAGAAATGAATACTGAAGAAGAAAAGAAGAAGAGTAGAAGAAGAACTGAAGAGAAGAAAACTCGAGTTTGAGAAGGACTGAAGAGAAGAAGAGGAGAACTGAATCAACGGAGGTAATGCGTCTGGGGGTTTGCGAAGGCTCGCGGTGGCGGATCTGAATTCGCGGAGTCAACGGTGGCGGATCTTGGTTCGCAAGGGACCGACGGTAGGTGGGTTTTGGCTCGTGACGGGAAGGGTGAGCGGCAGCCTCGGGCTCACGATGGCGGGAGGTTTTTGTTGGGGGTGAGTTTTTGTTTCGTACCTGTAAGTAGAGAGAGAGGAACCAGCCCAAAAAAATAAAATAAAATTCTTTTGGTTTTTTTCATTTTTGATAATTATTTATATTATTTATTATATTAATTTCCTAAATTACCCCTGAAAAATAGATGAAGTTGAAAGTGTGTTGTTAAATTCTAATTAAAAAATAATAATAATAACAGAAGGATTAACTTATAATAATAACATTTATAGAAAGTTTAAGAACTAACATAGTAATTTATTCTTTTTTTTAATTACTATTTAGTCCAATATTTTTTTAAAGTTTATAACTTTTGTGTCTATAGTTTTTCTAGTTGTTTTTTTAATTACTTATTTAGTTCAATATTTTTTTTTAAAAACGTTCATAACTTTTATCTCTATATTTTTTTTATAGCGTGAATGATCTAAACTATCAAAATATTAAAAAATTTGTACAATAATTTTTATGTTAATTTTTAAATAGATTCCATCTGTAATGTGATCAAGAAAATGATGTTAATTAATAAATTACATGTAAAAATAAACGGAAATGACTATTATATCAACGTTTTTAATAATTTCGATCACTCCTATAAAAAAAAAAGAACAAGATAAAGTTCATAGATTTTAAATTTATGAACTAACTTAACAATTAACTTTTCTATTTTTAATAAGAGTAATTATAAAAATTCCCTTTGAAATATAGTTATTATAACATTTACTTTTCAAATTTTAAAACATAGCAGCTGATTTTCCAAACCTATGTTCCGTTTATAAATTTAACATGCGTTTGAAACACGAGTTTGAGATGAAATTTTCAAATTTCATATAATATAGTTATTATAACATTAATTTTTCAAATTTTAAAACAGAGCAACTGATTTTCCTAACCTATGTTCCGTTTATAAATTTAACATGCGTTTGAAACACGAGTTTGAGATGAAATTTTTAGGTTGAAATTTGTTTATTTTTTAAAAACTAATTATAATTTTATTGATATTTTAGAAAAAGACAAAAAAAACAAAAAACAAAAAAAAATTGGACCTTCCATCCAAACAAACCCTAATCATTATGTTATTTTAACAAATGAAAAGTACACATATCACACATTCTCTTACTTATTTTCTATCTGTTTTTAAATAAAATCTAATAAAATTGATAAAATTGATGTTAAATTTTAAAATTCAGTGGACAAAACGTGAATTTTAAAGTTTAAATTAAAACAAAATCTAAGGGACATTGATGAAATAATCTTTCATTTATTTATATATTTTTGTAAATTTCCCCCAAAAAAAATTAATAAATTTTGATAATTTGTTACCATTGCACTTCCAATTTAAAATTGCATTTATAACCTACAAAGATTTACTTCAAATGGTTAAAAATTAAAAATTAAAAAAATTAAAAAATTAAGGTAGGCCTCAAAGCTCAAGCTGATCATCTATCTCTATCTCTTTACCTCGGACTCTCATTTACTTTACTCTTCACCTCTCCCACCAAATCACCTGTTCTGCAAAGCACTTAGAATATAAAAGACTTTAAGATTAACGACAAGAAGAAATATGGGAAGGATTTTTGTAGTAGAACTTGAAGGAAGGTCTTACAGATGCAAATTCTGTAAAACCCACCTGGCCCTTGCTCACGATCTTGTCTCTCGGGTATATATATATATATATATATATATATATATATATATATATATATATGTTTATATTTTTCTTTCTCTTTCCTCTTTACCATTTCCTATGTCAGAATAATTCTTCTCAATTCCTCAAAACATGTTTTTTCTTATCATACTGTAGATACTACAACTCTTTATGTGCTTCCCTATGTGCTACTTTATTTAGTTGTTGTTGTTGTTGTTGATTTTTTTTTTAATTTTTTTTAGCGGTTGCCCATTTGGGAATAATGAATATAGCTGCCAATATTGATGATTCTAATTCTATAGGCTTTTATCTGTTCATTTGCAAGTGTCAAAGCTGGGTACTTTGAAATTGAGTTTATTGCTCTAAATCTTGTAATTGAGCTTTTCAATTTGTCGTTTTGATGCACAAATGAAGCCGAGAGAAAAAGTTAGACGAAATTTCCACTTTAAGGTTGTACTCAATCTTGTTTGTAGTTTGCAACACTGAGGTGACGTTGAACTTGATGGTCAGGTCAGCCATAACTAATGTAAAGAGGAAAAGTTGATGTCTAGCTAACAGGAGGTTTGTCTATGGTGTTAGCAGTGTTTGAGTGACATAAGACTTACCGGGAGGGGGATTGACATGTGCATTTGTTGTTCAGCTGCGCGGGTGTAGAGTTAGTATGCAGATCGATTTAGTGTTTTTATACATAATATACACCGTTGGGCTATTGTTGTTGAAGCATTATGGAAGTGTAGAGTTTTGCATTGCTGATTTTTTTTTTTTTTTTTTATAATTCTTGTGGCGCATACTGTTTGGTTGTACTTGTTGTGTCTTTTAGTTTTCTCTAGATTTTATATGGTTAGTATCCATGCTTGTTGCTGCATCATTTGGCAAAGTTGTTGTTACGGTGTAGCGCTGCAACCGATTTATATATATTTGCTAAATAGTGTTAGTTGCTTTGTGTGCAGACGTTACTTTGATAGGATTTAGTTTGTCAAAGTCCATTCAAAAACCCCCACGATCTTTCAATTTCCATTATGTATTTTGTGCCTTATTCATTACCCACCGTCGAGCTGTTGCTCACGAGAAAGAAAGTCAAACAAATGACAATCTTATAGTAGAACAACAATAAGAAGGAAGGCTAACAAGTGAATCCATGGAAAATCTTTACATTCAAAGACAAATAGGTTGCGAAGTAGCTTTGTTTGACTTGCTGAAGTTTCACTCGTATTGTGCAAAGAAATGTAGATCTGGCTCAATGTAAAGTACTTGTTTTGAAAAGTCAGTTTTGGTTACAAGTTATTCGTTAAGCAAGAGATTTTCTGATTGACTATGAGTTTGAAATTAGATTTTGAATCTGCTATGAAGTCATTGATTCGATATATTCATGTCTAGCTCATGTTTCCTGACCGTTTTACATTTGATCAGATTACTTACGAAAAGAAATATTCATATCAGTTTTTCAGTTATGTAATTCTGGTTAGTTAACTGTCAAACATGTTGTAGTTCTTTTGGGTTTTGAGCTCTTTGACAACTTGATTTTCCTTGCAATTTGATCAGGGTTTTCACTGCCGTCGGGGAAAGGCATACCTTTTCAACAATGTGTGAGTTATTTATCTTTATGATTATCTTGTTTCTGAACTATGATTTTTTATTTTTTTAAACTAAAATGTTCTTGAACATGATTTGGTATAACGAATGTCCTTGTTTTACATACATCTCCTCTAGTTATCTTTCTAGTGTAATTCTCGACTGAATTTTTGTCACGAATGGAAGTTTTAATTTCGGAAAAAACAGCAATTCATTGTTTCTCTCTCGGAAACTGCTGATGCTCCATAGATTTATTGATTAATGAAACGGAAACAATCTATTTTATTTTCTTATCATGGCCAGAAGTATGAATTGATTGTAATACTCTTGTTTTGTTTTCCGTCCATGATTTTTTGAAGAAATTCTTGTTTGTAATGTTTCTAACTCTACACATCTCCTTATGGGAAAAGAATTCATGTGGAACTTGTGTGTTGGATTTGATTTTTTTTTTTTTAAAATAATTATGTGTCTAATTTGGGATCCAGAGTGAACATCAGTTTCGGAGCATTTGAGGAGAGGGTGATGATATCAGGAGTCCATACCGTTGCAGATACATTTTGTTGCTTCTGTGGACAAATTGTGGGCTGGAAATACGTACCTCTCTCTCTCTCTCTCTCTCTCTCTCTCACACACACACACACACACGCACTCACGCTCTCGCACACGCTCACACACTGGCACTTTCACCCTCATGCGTGAGCAGATTTTAGCTATGATTGATAGAACCTGAATTAAGGGCATGTTCACTAAATTGTCCTGGAATGCATCGGGAAAGGCGTTAAAAAGGAAAGAAATGGAACAAAAGTATCTGTTGCCTATTAGGAAGTAGAACTATAAACAATTCAATTCTCTTTCTAGTGTTCACTGGCTTTCCGAATAGGTATCCTAATAGTTGCAGTACTAAAAAGTATAGGTACAAACAATTATTGGCTGAAATAATTATTGAGAGGAAAATGATATCATATGGTTCATTACTTGTTTCCTTCAGGAGGTTGCACATGAGAAGAGTCAGAAATATAAAGAGGGCAAGTTCGTACTTGAAAGGTAACCTCCTCTCTCCGCGAAGACACATGAGTATTCAGAATTGTACGCAAGTACATTCTGTTTTGCCTTTCCTGAGATCTAAAAGTCTATTGCTAACCTTGTGCATGGCATGGCCTAATTCAGGGGGAGGATTGTTGATGAAATGGATTTTTCGACGGAGTTCTATATCGACACCCACCCTAGCACGAGTGATGCTGAAGATGCTTAGGATCGTCGCGAGTATCGACGGTTTTAGCAGACCTTAAGATGGTAAAGAACACAATTAGCCGTTTTTTTTTTCTTGGACAACCTTGTAGTAATATTTAAATAAGCAGTTGTCAATTGTTGCATTCCTTTTTACTTAAATAATGTCACGCATTAATGATTTCAATTCTCATTGAACCCTGCTCGTCGACCAAAATGTTGAGAAATTATGCCTCCAATCATCCTGGATGTCTCAAATGGTCTGTAAACTTGAGAAGAAGAAGAAGAAGAAGAAGAAGAAAATATATAGGTATGTATATATATATATTTGTAAGGGCATTTCCACGGACATTTCTACTATCCTCGGGTGGGACTGCCCCTCAACTGTAATTTTTTTCTAAACAACTTATAACAACCAGTTGACTTATTTGTAACTTTATGTAAAATTATGTGTAACATGATTCAATTTTCCACCAACTTATGCCGTTACACAAAATTTTACATAAAGTTACAGGTAAGTCAACTGATTGTTGCAAATTATTTAGAATAAAGTTACAATTGAGGGACTGTCCCGCCCAGGGATGGTAGAACTGACCGTTTAAGAGGCATCTTTTGTAAATACTTTAGAAGACATTTAAGTTTCCTACATTGAGAAGAGTACCATGCTAGAGAACTCCTGTGCAAATAGATCAGAATGTGTTGTTTTAAAGCTCCATTTAATTTTTTGGGTTAATCTCGTTCTTAGTCTCCAAAATATAGATCAAATCCGATTTTGACGGTTGACTTTTAAAACGTCTTAGATTGAGTCCTCTAACTATGAAATTATCTAAAATTAATCATTCTATCTATTTGACTATTAGAATCTCGATAAGAAACAACATGTGACAATTATGTGTGGTTTCTACACATGGAAAGAAGTGGGGGCTGATTTTACATGTTAGGGTACAACTATTAAAAACGAAGTTATGTTTTATTTTCATCAAGATTTTGACACGATGAACAAGGGGATTTATTTGGGAAAACTCAGTAGATCAGGGGCTCGTTCTTAAATGTTTTAATAGTCAAGGACTCAAATTGGATTTTGCTACAATTTGGGGACTAAAAATGGAATTAACCCTACGTTGTTTGGAGGTCTCATATTGTACGGTTTTAGTTATTGACTAAATCAAACCTTGAACCTTGATCATCATCACGATCATCATAAATACATATAAATATAACAATTTTGTTTGAGAGGGTAAATATCTTAAAATTTACAGCAAAAAAAAAAAAAAAAAGAATAATATTAATGACATCAACATTAACTTTGCATTAAAAACTTTAACATTAATTTTTAGTACTAATCTAAGTAGCATATAAGTTGTTGTTTTTGTTAAGTAATAAAAATTATTATATCAAAAGAAATAAAAGATTTTTTAGTGAAAATATTAACAACTCACAACTATATAAGTTCAGTACATAATTGATATTTATAGTATTATTTATGAATAATATCTTAGAAAGGTTAAAAGAAAAAAAAAAAAGTATTCAAACAAGGGGATGAATGATACAAATTTAGAGATCATTGCACCAACATGATACAAAAAAATTAACGTTAGACCAATATAGTACAAAATTAAACTAAAGTTAACTGAAATTTGTGTCATGTTGATCAAGAATAGAAAATTTATGTCATGTTGGTTAATAGATTAAAAAAAAAGGTTGTTATTTTGGTAAATTTCTCTTAAAAAAAAAACAATTGAACAAATTTGAAGCTGATATCAATGGATTATGCCATTATGGACTGGTTGATAAATGGTCCCCGGTGGCTGACTGTTGGTCACCAAATGGGTCACCAAGCCAGCAATTGACATCGGAGTTGGCTAGTGAGTGTCCGCCGGCAACAGCTAGTATGCCGTTGGAGTCGCCCATCAGTTTGTACTATGAAATTTTCCATTCATAAATTGCAACATTTAAGATTCATATTGATAATTACTATTCTTTCATCATTCAATTAATTTTCGAACGATATGAAAGATGAGTGTACACATTATAAATTGACAACATGTGACGTAAAATAACTTTCAACCATAGATTAGATTGTTAAAAAGTTAATCCAACAGCTAAAACAATAATATCTATCTGTAGTGTAAAAATGCAATCTTAATAATAAATTTTGCTTCTATGAATATAGAAAGTATCTTTAACCACGAAACTACTATAAAATTTTACAATTGAAATTGTATGGTAGGTGTTATTAGGATTTATAGTTAAATAGTTTTTTTTAAGAAGTTATTTAATAAATAGCTGAAGTTTTTTAAAATTCGTTAAAAAAGCCTTTTTTTTCTAAAATGGTTGATCAATTGTCTTAAGTTGGCCCTAATAGTCCATGAATTCTTTTAAAGGTGATGGTTCGGTCCCTGTTTTATTTTTTTTTACGGAGATGACTCTGAACTCTTAAAAATATTGGTCATTATAGTCCTTTCCGTCCAACTTCACTAACTTCTAATAGAATGAGAGGGTATTTTAGTAATTTACTAATAATTAATTTTTAAAAAAACTCATAAAAAATGAAAATTCATCATTTTCTTTCTCTCTCTATCTCTCTCTCCAATAGCAAATTTTTTAGCAAACCCAAATCGAGATTTTTTTGGGGTTGGGGGGGGAAGGGGTAAACCAAACCTAGATCGATTATTTTGAGGGGAGGGGGGGCCACAGCCGAAACTCAGATCGCAGTGACGATGGGACGAGACCCAAATCCAAACTAGGGGGGCCAAAACCCAGATCGAAACCGCAAGGGGGGGAATTTGGATTCGGTTTTTCTCAGATCGTGGACTGGGAGGGTGGAGGGTGGGGGGGTGGTGCCTTGGATTCGATATTGAGTGTCCGAGCTCAATGACGGCCCAGATCAGGGTTTTGGGGGTAGGGGCGTTGGATCGGGATTTGGTGGGATGGGGGGGGGGGGGGGAGATCGAATCGGGGGTTTAATAGAGGTTTTTTTGTCGGGGGGTTTGTCACCGGTTTCTGCGTGGCCGGTCGGCCCGGAAAGAGGGGGCGTGCAGATCTGGTACGGGTTGGGATGGAGCCGGCGACGACTCTCTCTCTTTTTCTCTCTCCCCCCTCCCCTCCGCCGACTCCTTCTCCCTCCCCTTTCGGCAACTCCCTTTCTCTCCCCTCTCCCTCCCTCCCTCTCTCTTTTCTTATCTGGGTTTATGTTTGGCTGCCCATAAATAATTTTCTGGTTTTGGTGTTTTGTGGTTTGAAGGGGGGGGGGGGGGGAGAGAAAGAAAAACAGAGAGAAAAGGTAAATGAGTAAGGAAATAAAAATTAAAGGACATTTTAGTCTTTTATTACAAAATTATGACTTGAGCAAGATTCTATTAGAAATTTGGGTCTTTTATTACGAAATTATGACTTAACCAAGATTCGAACTGGGGGGGGCCAAAACCCAAATCGAAACTGCGAGAGGGGGAATTTGGATTTGGTTTTTCTCAAATCGTGGAATGGGTGGGTGGGGGGTGGCGCCTTGGATTTGATGTTGAGGGTCCGAGCTCAGCGACGGCCCAGATCAGGGTTTTGTTCCCATATCAGGGTTTTGGGGGTAGAGGCGCTGAATTGGGGTTTGGTTGGCGGGGGCAGATCGAATTGGGGTTTGGTAGAGGTTTTTTTGTCGGGGGGTTTGTCACCGGCTTCTGCGTGGACTGGGTGGGTGGGGGGTGGCGCCTTGGATTTGATGCTGAGGGTTCGAGCTCAGTGACGGCCCAGATTAGGGTTTTGGGGGGTAGAGGCGCTGGATCGGGGTTTGGTGGGGGGGGGCCATATCGAATTGGGGTTTGGTAGAGTTTTTTTTGTTGAGGGGTTTGTCATCGGCTTCTGCGTGGTCGGTCGGCCCGGGAAAAGGAGGCGTGCCGATCTGGTGCGGGGTGGGGTGGAGCCGGCGACGACTCTCTCTCTTCTTCTCTCTCTCCCCTCCCCTCCGCCGACTCCTTCTCCCTCCCCCTCCTCCGGCAACTCCCTCTCTCTTTTGCTTATCTGGGTTTATGTTTGGCTGCCCAGAAATAATTTTCTGGTTTGGTGTTTTGTGGTTTGAGAGGGGAGGGGGGGGAGAGGGGGGGGGAGAGAGAGAGAGAAACAAAGGGAAAAGGTAAATGAGTAAGGAAATAGAAATTAAGGGGCATTTTGGTCTTTTATTACAAAATTATGACTTGAGCAAGATTGTATTAGAAATTTAACGATTTTGAACGGAAAGGACTATAATGGCCAACATTTTAAAAGTTCAGGGTCATATCGGTCAAAAAATAAAATAAAATAAGGACCAAACCATCACCTTGTAAAGAATTCATGGACAATTTAGACCAATTACTCTGGTCTTAAATGGTCAATTAGTAATTGACCGCATAATAGTCAATCACCAAACTTCATAGTCAATCATTAATTAACCAAATCTATCCTAAATAAAAAAAAAAAGTTGGGTTTCTATTAGATTAGGTGACTAAAAAAGGCCACCCAATCTTATTTTCCATCCTTTTTTTACCGATATGATATGTTTATGTTATGTTAAAAATTTACAGCACAAGATATAAAATTGTTCCTTATCATAGATTATACTATTGAAAAGTTGATTAAACAACTAAGGGCCCGTTTGGGGCATGAGTTTGGATTGAAACTGGGTAGTTCAAACTAAACTGAATCCGTTTGGTTTCTCAGTTCAGCTTCAACCTTTGATTGAACCGTTATACAGTGTCTTGAACTGGTCTCACTGTTGCGAACTCTGGCACCCACGTGGTTTGATTCCCACACCTCGTGAGCGATGCTCTGCAGACAAGAAATTCTCCCCACTGTGGCGAGGCAGGGCACGGAAGCTAGTTGGCAACGTCTGTGCACAGCCCACATCTCCTTCTTCAAGCTAGCTGAGGTGAGTTTTTGCCATATCTCTCCCCATCTTCAAGCCATCTGCTCTCTCTTTCCTCTCTCCCCATTGGTTTCCTCAGCCCATCCGGTGAACAAGTTCACCCCCCACCCATCGACGACGCCTTTTCCCTAACCGTCGGCAACCATCCCCTCCGGTGAGCCCATCGACGGTCCCCCCCCCCCCCCCCCCCACGAACACAGTTACGATATACCCCATTTGTGAGTTAAATTTGTTTGGTTTCTCTCTCTAGTTTCTCTCTCCTGTTTTTCTCTCTTGTTTCTCTCTCTAGTTGATCTTCCCTCCCCAGCCCACATCTCCTTCTTCAAGCTAGCTGAGGTGAGTTTTTGCCATATCTCTCCCCATCTTCAAGTCATCAAGCTAGAGAGGGTGAAAGCATTGCAGAAAAGGCAGAGGGTGAGTCGGAAAATGGAGAGAAGTTGGTGAAAATAGTGAAGGAAGGTGAATGAAATCTGGAGAAAATAACTTGAGAAATTGGGGAAATTTCCAAAAAATACCCAAGAAATTTGAAGAAATTTTCGAAAAATCTTCTTCTCCCTCTTTCTCTTTTCTCTAACCTTTCTGCAAGATAGATTTTCTCATACTTTTTCCGAAATCTGCTTCCATGGAAGAAGACAACTTTAGCTTATGGTTTGTGTCGGTTTCTCTCCCTCTCTCTGTCTCTTTTTTTTTTTTTTTTTTCCTTCTCTTTCTTCTGTTTCTTTGCTTTTTGTTTCTATTGTAAGGGGTTCATTTTTTTATTAGCTATAAATGAAGTAAATTCCAATTTACAAATAAAAAAAAAAAAAAAAAAAGCACGGTAACAATTTTAGTTGAAAAAAAAAACAGAGAGATATATATATATATATATATATATATATTACAACTGAGGAAGTAAAATAAGGATTAATCATGTCTCCAAATTAATTATTTTTAATTTAAAAATTAAATTATGAGATTTTTTTGATATGATATCACAAAACTTTTATCATTCTCCGAGACTCCAACATTTGTTTATCAACATTATTTGCCTCTTTACGCTATCTTTTTATTTGTCTTCTTACTCTTATTTTTTAGGTCCTACTTTCGGATTCGGTTTTGTCGGTGGCACATGCGTTGTAGTTTGAGGTCCGCGAAGCAGAATCGGACAAAAGGCTTGATTACCCACTATTCTCGCGGTAGGAAAGCATCGGTGCGACCCATTGCTTCCTGCCCTGATCCGCCGGCCTTCACCGTTTATTCCTCTTCCGGGTCGAACTCGGTTAACCTGGTAGGCTTTCTCAAACTTGTCGAACAATTGTTAATTTGTGGGAATTTTGAGTTTCATGATTTCAATCTAGAGTTGTTAGTAATTTGTGCTAAATTTGTTGCGATACTAAAACTCAGAAATGTTTGGTTTTCCGTTTATTGTCATGTGTTGAATTTCGATGTTCAAGTTGAGTTTAAACTTTTCATACCCAAACATTGTATCCGTATCGTACACGTATAATTATTATCGCTTTTTTTTTAAAATATTTTTTTCCCTTGTATTCGCTAGATTAAGCAAATGCCCCGTAATCTTCGGGTGAGACGTTTGTTTGGAACCCCGTCAAGGAAAAACGGTTACTGGAAAAATTGGATGACTTCTACTCATCCAATCCCGGCCGACAGCCTGCCATGCAGATATATGACTTATGCGCCAATGAGTTTAACAACCGAGTTTGGTGGCGTTCACGCTCACGGCTCTACTTTATACCCAAAAAAAGAGCGCATGAGAAAAATTTATAATGGTTGGAAGGTCTTGCAAGTTCAGACCGGCCTAGGGTACGATTCTGCCACCGATAGAGTTGTTTGCTCAGATGAGGCGTGGTAGAGTTTCATCAAAGTAATATTAATTTTCTAACCTAAGTCATGCTTATTATATTTATTAACCACTTGAGTAGTAGAGACGGATGATGTGGCATATCCCATTTGCAGGAGCATCTATTGTGCAGGCATCTACGTTACGAGGGCCTTCGCCATAAGGAGTTGCAGTACAACGTGTTCGAGAAAACTCACGCGGCTGGCGCCTACAGTTATGGATCAGTTATGATGGGGGACAGCAGTTCTCCATTCGTAGACGACGAGTTCAACTTCGCCAACTCTGGAACACACCCGTGCTTAGAGGAGGACCTAACCCCGACCGGCGGTGGGCGGCATGCCGACACGCGACAAGGGCCCGACGGAGCCGGTCCGTCCCGACGTAGTGGAAGCCTGGGTAAGAGAAAGCAAAGGGATGCAACCGATGAGATGGCGTACTCGGCTATGCAGGAAGTCCGAGACTACTTCCGAGGCATATCGCAAACTGGCGGTGGCAGTGAGCAATCAGTACAAAACGGTGGCCTTGTGCAGTGCATGAACATAATGAAGGGGATGGGTTTCTCAATACATCATCAGATTATGTGGCACTACTTTGACTCTCACCCACATCTTATGGGTCCATTCTGCCAGGTTGACGACGACCTTCGGATAGCCATTATTGGCTCCGTCATCAACCCCCAGCCGCCGCCAGCTATATGACTGTTTATGTGTTTTTCTTTGTTTGTTTCATTTTTTCATTGCTCATTTCGGCAAAATTGAGACTATTTTTTTTCTATTTTTTAAATAGTTTTTTAAGTTAAATTATTGGTGCGTGATTTATTAATTTTTATGTAACAATTAACGCTAAATTGTCTTGTTAAGTGAATTTACTTTTAGGTTAAATGTGCACTGAATGAATGTAATTACGTTATGTTATGTGGGCAGTTGCCAAAATTTCATTTTTGACGTACGTTAATGTATAACAGGAATTCTAGAGCAAGTATAGTGCAGCACGACAATATGAACATGAACGACCATGGTTCCGCCCACCACCATGAAGATGACAATCATGAGACCGAAAACGGCCAACGCAGGTTAAACGCTATGGCTGCAATGACAGTGTTTGCGACCTGTTCATGGCGGCGTAACAGGCGCAGGGATCCTGTACCGATGCATAATTCAAGCTTAACTGGCAGGATGCGAGTGAACGAGATACTAAATGGCCACCCACAAATAATTCAAGGCATAATAAGTATGGAATTCGACATATTCAGAGCGCTAACTAACCTATTAAGTAGTCGGGCATTATTATCGCCAACTAATAACATGACTGTGGGCGAGCAGTTGTTCATTTTTTTTATATATTTGTGCCCAATGCGCCACAATCCAACAAATCTCGTACTTATTCCAACACTCAAAAGAAACAACATCGCGGTGGTTCTATGCAGTGTTATTGGCTATTTGTTCGCTGAAAGACGAGTTCATCAGGCCACCCGACTACACAGCGGTTCAACCATTGATTCAAGAGCACGGGTACAAATATCGACCGTGGTTTGATGTACGTTAACCATTAACAATTACCGATATAATCGTATGGCAATACTTTAATAGAAAATCAGATGTAAGTTGATTGGATGTTAACATTTAAATAGTTTGAATATTTTGCAGGGTTGTATTGGGGCGATAGACGGCACACACGTCCCATGTGTGCCTCTCTCTGAAAATGTGGAAGCCTGGATTAATCGAAAAGGGTTTCATTCACAGAATATATTAGCGGCATGTTCGTTTGACATGAAATTCACTTATATGTTGGCCGGGTATGAGGGATCGTCTCATGATGCTCGAATGTTGGGAGAGGCAATTGCATTCAAGGGTTTCCCAATACCTCCTCCAGGTAAAAAGTGTTGGCCTTGTTATGTCAATAAATTATTCATATTCCACTTTTGTTGAAATAGAAAATTGGACTTACCATTCATGTTGTGGTATTTATTTTGTAGGTAAATTTTACTTAGGCGATTCAGGCTACGCTAATAAGGATTGTTTCCTGAGCCCATATCGCCGAGAGACATATCATTTACCTGAATATCGAAGAAGGCGCGGCGGGCTCGGCAACCGAAGAGAGGTGTTTAACTACACACATTCATCGCTGCGGAACTATATTGAGCGGACATTTGGTGTCTGGAAGGCAAGATTCAAAATACTAAAAGGCATCGATAGTTACCCGATGGACAAACAAGCTATGATCCCCATGGCTTGTGCGGTTCTGCATAATTTCATACGGATGGTGCAAGTTGGGGATCCCTTACACGAAGATTACGCCGTAGATTATATGCATGTAAGTGGAAATGTCGATGTGAACGCAGATTATGTATTTGAAGACGTAGCCTCTGGTACTGGCCCCAATACAGGACCGCAGCAACATGACACGAGGATGGATTCCATGAATCGGTGAGAGATATGATGGCTGATGATATGTGGGACAGATTTCAATCAGCCCCGTGGTATAAAACCACGTGATAGTTGGCGTCGTTTTGTCACTGTTGGCAGTATTATGACTGTCTCTATTAACAAAGGGATTTTAACATAAAGTTCACTGACCTACTACATACTGACGATGGGTGTATTTTACGGCTATTTACGTAATTTCACAAAATATTTCGATGACGTAAGTTGATTGGTGTTATACATTTAAATTGTTAATAGTGATATTTTGCGTTAATAGAACCTATAATAGAATGTTAAATTGAGGATAAATGAAAATTTTCAGTTTTAAGTAGTTTGATTATAATTTTTATTCAATAAAATAAATAAATTTTGTTGATTTTTTTGAAAAAGGACAGAAGTTGAGGTGAAAAAATTCCATTTAGTTCGAGTTTAGATAAGTTACCAAACACAAAAGGCAAAAAAATTGGTTAACTCAATTTTTAAACATCCAAACAGGGCCCTTGTTTTTTTTTAAACTTTTTAACTCAAACTTTTTTTACCAAACAATCAACTCAAACTAAATTTTTTATCTCAAACTTTTTACCAAACACTCACCTTTTAAACTAAACTTATTTTAACTCAAACTAAACTTAAAAATCTTAACACAAACTTACACACCAAGCAGGGCCTAAAACTTACTGTACATATAGGGACGTTTTACCTATTAAAAAAAAATTTCTATTGTAGGATCTCTCATATTGACAACCAAGAAGAACTAGTATTTTAGTTATTGGATTGATTTTTAAACAGACTAATATATGACTGGAGGTAGTATAAAATAAGAAGTCATGTAGTAAAAAAGAGTAAGACTTTGTTTGGTATTTAAGTTTAACTCCAACTAAACTGTACTTTTTCATCTCAGTTTTTTATCTTTTTCTAAAAAGTCAACAAAATTTATAACTAGTTTTTGAAAAATCAACCAACTCCAACTTAAAAATTTCATCTCCAACCGGCAAATCAAATGAAAGCTAAGTTTCTAAAATAATAATAATGAAAACGAAAATTATTTATCAAAATAATAATAACGATAATAATGGGAGAATCTATGGTAGAGACTCTTTTAGAGTAACTACCCATACAGTTCCATTGAACGGTTGTTAATTGATGTCTATTTATTATGAATGGTGAAATGAAATTGTTATTGTGAGATGATAAGCATGTGATCAGCACATTAGGGTAATTTGATTTTTTTTTTCTCTCTCGTCAGCCCAACATTCTCTCCTGCGTGATTTTTTCCCTCTCTCCTTAGGTCCCTTCGCCAGCGACCCTGCACAGAAACCGATGACCTTTTTTTTTCCTCTCCTTTTAGCTCTTTCTTTATCGACAAACTTGCACAACTTTGGTTTTTTTTTTTCCTCTCTCCTCAACCCAACTCTCTCTCCTTATCGGCCTTTGTTTTATCTCTCTCCTCAGCTCTTTCTTCGTCGACGACCCTACATAAATCGAAACAAATGGCGTCGCTGTCATCAGTTAGCCCTGTTAACGCCTTGGCGATTTCCAGTAAGCCCTGATCTAAAATTTTTCTTTTTTAAGTTCATGGGGACAGTGGTGGTTATGAGCTTGGAAACGACACCGGAACCCGAAGGAGAAATGATGTGAAAGCTTTCGTTTTGACGAGCTCGGTTTGGTGGTGGTGATGAACTCGAAGACGATGTCGGAATCGGCGGGGGTGCCGGAGGCGGGGAGGAATGCCATGCGGACCGTCGCCGGCAGGAGAGAAAGGGCAGTAGAAGGAGCGACAGCGGTTCGCGATGGCTAGCGTGCTAGTGGTGGGTGAGGCGTCATTCAGAGGGTTTTTTTTTTTTTCCTTACAAATTTCTTTCTTTTTTGTTTTTTGTTTTTTTTTTAAATACTAATACTAGTGCTTATTTTATCTACTATGCACCATTAAAATCTTAGGCGGTGTTTGATGTGTAAGTTTGAGTTAAGATTTGTAAGTTTAAATAGTAAATTTTTTTGAATTTTTTTGAATTTTCAGAAAAGACAAACAACTTTTTGAGAAAAAAGATAAAAAATATGATAAAAAAAATACAATTTAATTTAAACTAAATTTTTTACCAAACAAAACCTTAACCATTGGATTAAAAATAAATGGTCTAAAAATGATATCTATTGGTAATGCTCCTCAAAAGAGCTATATTAGTTGTGCTCATCAAAAGAGTTTTACCACGTGTTGTCCGATAATAATAAGACGGTGTGGAGTGAGAGAGAGAATTATGACCCTTTTTTTTTTTTTCAATTTTTAAAATTTACTTTTTGGAAAAAACAAATTATGCTCTATAAATTCTACTCGAGACACCCACACACAAACGTGGTTGTTGGGCATACAAATACGGTTTTCGGCTTTCAATTCCATTCTTTCCCAAATTCTTCCTCCAATTATTTCCCTTCGCTTTTGTTTTTTCTTTTTCTTTTTGTTTTTTTTCCCTCTTCTTCTTCTTCTTCTTCTTCTTCTTCTGTTTTTATTTAATTTCTGGGTTTTTGTCATCTCTTTTTGTTCAGTTTTTCTTTTGCAGGTAAATTAAATTAAATTAAAAAAAAACCCAGATGGGCAAACCTTCTTCTTCTTCTCGAAAGAAAAAGCGCTCCAAGGCTTCCTCTCAGGTTGTAATTCTTGCGATTTTTCCCTTGCATTATCTTATAATTTTTTTTTTTGTAAATTTATATGTAATTTTGCTTAATTATGAATTGGATTTATTTGATTGGAAGAATTTCAGCCTACAAATTCACTCAGATTAATACATATATGTTCAGATTTGAATTTTTTTTTGCGCTAAATCTAAAGTTAGGTTTTATATATGTATATATGTATATCTTTTAATCCTTTTTATGTACGTATATATATTATATATATGAATTTTTGAACTTGATATCAAATTATCTAAAGTACAATATGGAAATTCAGGCTAGGAAGAGGAAGGGGAGTAAGATTAGGAGTAGAAAACACGAATCCAAGAAGCTTCGCCACCGTTTTTCGGATGACGATGATTCGAGAAGTTCGACATCAGGTTCATCTTCTTTTTCTTCTAGTTCTGAAGATGTTAAATTTAGAAGTAAGAGTTCTCAGTTTCGCACTCGAAAGGATGTTAAACTTAGTAAGAAGAGGGCTAGGAGGCGTCCATATAGCAGCGATAGTAGTGGGGATTCTCCCCGTGTGAGCAAACGAAAAGGGTCGAAGAGAAAACGTGATTACGAGGATAAGAACAAAAAATATTCGAAGAAGAAGCATAGGAGAGAATATAGCACTAGTTCAACAAGTAGCGGGTCTTGGAGCTGCTCAACCTGTCAGGAAAACGGTAGTGGTAGCAGTCATGAAGTTGAGTTTGGGAGGCACCGGGGCAAGCGTGGAAAAGAAGGGAAAAACGAAAGAATTTCGGGTGAGGTTGAAAGTGCGACTAAAAGGAGTAGGTATAGGTCGAGGAGTCCTTCACGCAGTCAATGTAGTGAAAGTAGTACTCATCAGAGTGAGGAGAAAGTCTGGGTTGAGAACAATTCAAGACAATTGAGATCGGTTATTATTGTTGTGGAAAGGGATCGGGAAGAGGAAGATAGAGAGCTTAGCAAGGATGAGGATAAAGAAGAGATCATACATATTCATGGTGATTACCCTCCTTGTAGAAGCAATGATAGCAACGATGCGGGGAACAAGTGGGAAGAAGAAGATCATTCTTCACATGACGAGGTAGAGAAAATAAGATTAGAGAACGAGAATGAGAGCAAGAATGAGAAAGGTGATGACACTGCCATCTCAGAGTTGAGAAGCGGAGAACACACAAAAAGTGGCAACGTTGCTGACAATAATAATGGGAGCCGGTTTGATGGTAGTAAGCATAGTTATGATGAATGTGGGACCACGGAGACTGTGAACGGTGATGACCTAGAGTTAATTTTAAGACAAAAGGCTTTGGAAAATCTAAGAAGGTTTCAGGGAGGGCGGGGAAGAACTGCTGCTAATCAGAACGATAAGAGTAAGGGAGGCGTGAAGCAGTCATCTATTTCAAATGCCGAATCAGTTCAAACTAGGTCCAGTATGGAGGATGATAGTAGACTGGTTGGTGCTAATTTTTCAAAAGAGGACGGAGCGGAAAAGGTTGTTTCAACTGAAACCCATTCAGGTAATGTGGTTGAGGTACCTGTAACAGGGAAAGAGACCTCCTGTTCTTCCGAGTTTGACAAAAACTTGATAGACAGGAAGAGTTGTGAAAATGAATCTGTGTCCGCAGAACAGAATGTTGCTCGTTCTGTACACCAGACGACTGTTGCTGGAAACTCCAAAGACAAGGTCAGTGCTGGTATTTCTGTGGTGCAACCAAAGTTGACCACACCGGAATTGATGCGTCAATTGTTAAAACCATGTTCCACTCCAAAGCAAGTACTAGAACGCAAGGAGCCTCGGGCAAACTTATTGCTTAGTAAGAGTAGTTTAGATGAGACCGTTGCTGTAACAGTCCCAACTGTGACCCAGAATAGTAATAACAATAATAATGCAGACATCAATAATGCATGTGGCGCCGCTGCTTCGGAGCCTTCTTCGCTTAATTCTGCAACAATAGATACAGGGTCTGATAAACCGCAAGAGGAAGCTCATGAAGGGTCTCAGTTTGAGCAGAAGACAATGTCTGTTAAGCGGGGCGGAGAAATGGTTAAGGTTGGTGATTTGGCATATTACAATTTTACTTTACTCTTCAATGTGTTCTGCCTTATTTTTGACTTCAGTGTTTTGTTTGCAACTTTGTTTTTGTCTCGTTACTTCTTTTGCAGGTGAACTACAAAGTCTACATTCCGAAAAAGCCTCCCGCTCTAGGGAGGAGGCAACTCAAGCGGTGATATTCAATCAACAAATCTGTTGAACTAGGTACCGCATGGTGATAAGTTCTTACAGCTTCATACGACTATGAATTCTTGGCTGTTATTTATTAAAAACAATATAACGCTAATAATTATGAAACCAAAATGGATCTGTTCTAAGTTTTTTCTTTAACAAAGAGTGTAAGGAACTTTTGAAGTTAATTTAACCACCTTGTCCATGTAAATTTTTTTGGATGACTTTAAGCTATATCATTGGACAGTATGTCTTGGTCAGTAACGGGTATTGTCCTTTTTTTTTCCCTTATTATTATTATTTTTTAACTTGGGGTCGCGAGATTGAAATTTTACATCTTGTAATGGAGTTGGATGGATCTTTACACGTTTGCTGTTAATCTCTATTCCCTTTGGCATCCTTTGTGACGATATTTTGCAAAAGAGAGTTTACCCTGTGCTGTCTTTGGTTACTACCAAATTGTCAATTCACGAGGATGAAATCTAGTTTCAAGTTTTTGTGTGTGGAACAAATAATTTTCATTATCTAGTCACTAGTTGTCAAAGCTACCAAAAATCTATCATCATTGTTTAGTAGTGACGTTGATATGAATTGCAAGCCGGCATGAAACATAGCATGACAAGATAAGGTCATTGGTCGGGGCTAGGGCGATGTTTGCAGCAGCCCGTGACACGAGCATGACGCAAAAGACAAAAACCAAACTTCTAAAGACTAGGCTCAAGTGATGACACATCCTTCTTCATTTACAGAATTTTCACTCTTAAAGTATGATCGGACTTGCTGTAGCTGCACCGAACCTTCTGTGCAAAATCAATGAGCTTTCCTGTCCACTGGAGCCGCTTCTGCACCATATGAGGTGGACAGAAAAAAAATTGTAATGGTAGAACAAACAAAAGGAAAAATTACCGGAAATGTTCATGTCCCGAAATAGAAACAGTTTCATATTGGAACTCACTCGCACAAGGCACGACTCGATGAGAAAACTGGAACTTTCTGACAGAGCATGTGCTTGCCAAAAGGTTTAACAAAGATGGAGGTTTAAGTTTTCAGTTAGCAACCGGAACATTTCATTTCTTCGTGCTGTATACACATGCCCAATCATCCATCTCTGTCACTGACATGCCTTCCAAGTACCGCGAATATCACTCCGTGATTACAGGAAGCTGCCCGAAAACACATTATCCGAAAAGATAAAGTTGAAACAAAAAATTAAAATGATTATGATAACTAAATTATTTAGGACCACTTTTGTTTATTTCTTATCATCGGAATTTACCTGCTCAGAGAGAATACCAGAGAGACCGACGACAGCTCCAGGCTAGGCATAAGAGACAATGTTCTCTGCCAAATCCAATAGAGAATTCAGTAGTATATTTGCGACCACGACGTCAACTTCTCGGTTTCTGGCATCACTTCAGTATTATTCGAGTTCTCTGCTTCTACAATTCCACATGAATTCTTCACTCCGGTGCTGGTTGTTTCAAGAACAATGTGTAGTCGCATTTGCTCAGGTCCTATATCGTTCAGAGCTGCATTCTGGCATGCATATGCAACTATATCGATTCTGACTGATAAGGCAGCACCAAACTGCATTTTTTGTAAGGATTACCGAAGAAGAAGTTACAAAAATTGTTGAAAGCATATAAAAGAATTCAGCTCGTAAATTCATGATATGATAGCAAATTACTAATACAGTACGTTTGCGATAAAGCGGAAATTTTTATAGATGATTTCACTTGAGTTTTAGATTCAGCAATAAACGCATACCTTTAGTGCCGCAATAGCAAGAATTCCCGACCCTATGCCGTATTCCAAGAAGAGTTCTCCTCCCTTGATCAAACCATGAAGAAGCAAGAGACACAACTTAGTGGTGGCATGCTCGCCAGTTCCGAATGCTAATCCCGGGTTCAGTTTTATATTTGTTGCTTGGAAATCCTATAGGAAAAAGTAGATGCGCAGATTCTGTAAGTCGAGATTAGCCGTAATTGTCACATCTGTGCTCTGATCCAAATCTAGAATTGTAGTCCACACGAACCGCAGTTCTCCAACACAGAGAGTTGAAAGTCAAATGAATTTGTTGAAACAAATAAGCGGGTGGTCGCTTATGTATGGCAAGAAACCATTGCAAAAAATAAATAAATAAATTTGAAAAACATATTTTGAAACATGATCTGAAGGCAAAAAGAAAACAAGGAAGCGAAACCAATACTATATATTATATTTCAATATGACTTATACCAAACCCACCCAATTCAACTCATCTACCCTGCCTTTTCAATGACCCTCCTCTCCACACTGAATACTAATAACACGAATATGTTGGACAGAGATCAAAAGAGGAGACCAATATCACTGCCTCCACTACAAGCCCCATGTGGCCCAATTGACTCCTCCAAGTGATTAATCTAATCTTTAGCTGTGTTGACTATTGTTTAAACTTGTTCTTAATTTTCTCTAGTAATTGGTTAATCTCGAGTTTATTTATTTATTTTTAAACAACTTCATGTGTATATCGGACAGGTTAGCTGCTGTTCTTTCACAACTTACCAGCCTTCCTACTACAACCCCACCTGATATTTTATCATTTTCCTACTCGTTGATTTTTAACTCACCCTCTATTGACGCATTTGCCCTTCGGTCAAATAATCTTCTATTTCCTTCCACTAAGTCTCCGTTTGGGGACACATTTGGAAATGATGTTTTCGAGGTTGGAGATGGTTTGAGTTTTGGAAATGTGCGTTTGGTGAAAATAAATTGTTTGAAGTGAAAAAGAGTAAAAACTTAAAATGTGTTTGGAAAAAAATTAGCAATATAGATCTTGTTTCGTTTCTCTTGAAATTCTATGCAATTTTAAAAAATATAAATCTCATTTTAACTTAAAATGATAAAATTATGAACTTTTAAAATTTGAGTTTTTTTAAAAGATTAATTGGCCCAAATAGTTTCTAAACTCTTTTGAATGTGGCAGTTTGGTCCCTTTTTTTTTTTTTTAGTCGAGATGACCCTAAACTCCTATTTTCTTGATCAACCAATAGAATCATTTCCATCAAACTCCATTACATTTTGGGATTTTGATGGCAAAAAGGCCCTTCTTCCAACAATTCCCTCCACTACTCCCACTCCCACCACTACTACCCTCACAACCTCTCTTCCTCCTCCACTCTTTCTCTCTCCTCGCCTCCTCCTCCGCCGCCGCCTCACATCCTCATCAACGATGACCTTCCTCTCTCACCGCCACCAGCACCCTCCCACAACCACCGCCCCTCCCCTTTGCAGCCTTTAGTGTCGGAAACCCTGGCTCAAAAGATCGGAAAGTCCATCCGCTGCCCCGACGCCGCCTCCAAGGCTAGGGTTTACTCTGATGTCAATGTCATCCGCCCCAAGGAGTACTAGGACTACGAGTCGCTCACCGTCCAGTGGGGATAAATTCCTAATCTCTTCCCGTTTTCGTTCTAGGTTTTTCCTTTTGTTTAGTGTTTGGATGACGAGAAAATGAGAGAGAAAAGCGCGTGAGACAAGGAAGTGAATCGATGATTTCAATTACGGAATTGAATTTTTTTAATGATTTTTTTTTATTTTTTTAATTGATTATTATTAAATTACTAAAATACCCTTTTAAATTAAACCAAAATACTTGTTTTGTTATAAATTTAACAGAAATGACTATAATGGTCAACATTCAAAGAGTTTATGGTCATCTCGGTTAAAAAAAAAAAAAAAAAAAAAACTTGGCCCAAACTGTTACCTTTTAAAAAGTTCAGGGATTATTTGAGATAATTATTCTTTTTAAAATATTTGAAAAAATGAATAGTAAAATTAGAAGAAAATGATAAAAAACTTTTGGAAACTATGTTTCTAAAGTGTTTCCAAACGGGGCCTAAATCCATCTTTCTTTGTTAGCGTCTACCCCACCTCCAACTAACGGGTATTCCCGTCAAAACTCTACACGTGCCCACAATGTCAGGTTAGCCTCTGACATACCAACTACCACGTCATGAACGTATATTAAACAGTACCGGACTTGAGCCTACTCCTATGTATATGCTATTGACTCCTTTCAATATTAAAAATGGTCTCATAGAATTTTTTTTTTAAAAAAATTTGCTGAGAAAAGAATAAAAAATTAATCACACACCTCATGTCTCTTGCAGACTCAACTGCAGCTGTCAAATACTCTGTAAAATGCCACATATGTACCAGTCCATGAAACTGCAAAGACAAAAAAACAAAAAAACAAAAAACAACAAAGAAAATTATAGTATAGATAAAGAAATTACACATATGTGAAGTGTAAAATAAAAATAAAATGTGTGTGCTTGATGATCAATTAAGTAACTCTCAATTACCTCAAGCACGTCCTAAGAGTGGAATTTCAAAGTCAAGTCATTTTTTTTTCTTCCAGATTTAAAAACATTCCTTCTGTCATACAATGTTGCAAAAATAAAGATTACCTCTAATGAGATACAGGAAGTAGTTCTCAAGGAGAAATGGAAGATTTAGCTCTCTTCCGATGTGGTTCGACCGTCTCGGAGTCGATCAAATTGAATCTGCATTCTTCGGGCTCATCAAGGAAATCACTTGATCCGCCAGGTTGATAGTCGTCATTCCTTGTAAGAAAGTCCACTGTGTCTTGGAGATGTACAATGCGGATTCCACACCTTTGTATTTCAATCTCTACCAAATCAGTGAGACGAAATTCAAATGAAACCTCTTTCGCAGAAGAAACGTCGGGCTCCCTCACGTACGAATGAGTCACCATGAAGACGTGACTCAGATCAGGAACCCTTCCTGCAGAGTTGATGTGCCATATAAACATCCTAGGATGCTGTGCACCGCAGGCGGTTTTGACACGCATCTCACATTCTAACTCAAACCGAGAATCCTCCTGAAGAATATGACCGACATTTTTTCCATTTTTCTTGAATGCGAGAACAAAACAAAAGCATAACACCATGTTTATGGCCTCGGACCAGTATGGAGGGGACTTTATGTTTATTGAACATCCCATATTTTGGTGGTTGAACCAGTTCGGAACTTTATATCCAGGGAAACAAATAATAGCTGCCTTTTGGTGTCCCTGTAACATCACCAAATTATCGATTCATATTTCAAAAAGAAAACAAAAAATGGTTCAACTTTGAAATAGGATAAAGGAAAAAGAACATACCATAAAAAAAAATACATTGCGCAACGCTCTAATCTGAAATTCAGTCAACAATTTCTTCCAATTCAACCTTTTGCAATCACAGAATGATAATCTCACAAAATTGAACGGACAATCCTGGACACAAAACCATCCGAAGGACAGAACAATGCTGGCAAGCCGAGAATTCAACACCGTTTCCAATGACGTGCATCCCCTAGCATCAACTATGTTTATAGACAATGGAAGCTCGGGTAGACATTGAAGAAACTTGCAATCTCTTATATACAAATCACACAAGTTAGAATACGAGATAATTTCGGGTAAGCTACTAATGTTTGTTCTGCATAGATTAAGTTCTCTTAGTACGTGTAAAGAGAATAACTGATTTGGGATTTCGCTTATGCTGGTGTAACTAAGATCTAGTTGAGTCAAAAAGGGCAAGCCATGATTTAACAAGGGAGGCAAAATTTCAAGGTTTTCACAGTAGCGGAATGAAATCATGTCAAGGCGCATATTGTAGATGGTGTCTGGGACAAACTTCAAATTTTCACAATGAGTACAATCTAAAGAGACAATCCCGTAGAGATTTTCAATTGACGAGGGCAACTCTCTAATCCCTGATTCCACCAGTGTAAGATCTGTCAAATGCACCATAGGCTCCAAAATTTCCGGTAAGTACTCTAATTTTGAGCAACCATTGAGGTTAAGACCTTCAAGAAGTTTCAACTTACACATGCTGGTTGGAAGACTCGTAAGCTTTTCACACTCTGCTAAATTGAAGGTTTTGAGATGAGAAAGGTATTCAATCGAAGGAGGCACAATCTCTATAGCTGTCTCATTCATATTTAGCTTCCTTATATTCCTTGGAAGTTCCGGAAACTTCTCTAGCCTTCTAGAGCCATTTAGATTTAGAATTTGCAAGGCATCAAAATGCTGTCAAATAAGAGAAATGTCACAACCAATGAATAACTTAATGTCCTTTACAAAAGATACGTAAAAACCACGAACTGTATATACCTGGATTTCATTGGGAAGGCTCTCCAAATGACTATTTTCCAAGTGTAGTTCGACAAGATTTTGCGGTGTAAAATTTTGAGGCAAAGATTTTAAAGGAAAATTATCCCAACGCAAGTATCTAAGCTCATCAGGAAGAGAATGGAGACCTTGAGGAAGGTATAACTTCCTGGTACAACCACACTGATGGATAAACTGGAGAAACTTTAGATTACACATTTCCTTGAAGACTTGCGGGTCCAAGTATATGTCCTTCTTAAGTTCAATCATCTTTAGGGACATCCCTTGAATTGCTCCTGTGCCCTAAAAATTTAAAGAAAGTAGATGTCATGAGCCTGTATGACGTACACAAAATTTGCTAAAGAACAAGGAAAGAAAAATGTTCAACGCTATATATGTGTATGTATGTGCATATGTATGCATGTGCCAAAAACAAAAAAAATGGGGACATGACATTAGATCAAGTGATGAATTTGGTGGCTAAAGAATCTTGAATTGAGTAGAAATCAAAAACCAAAGCTACAACGAAAACAAAGAAGACGCTTGGCAGAGATATCTTGATAACTCTGAAAATCGAAGTTATGAAGTAGATAATTCATGGACAAACAATCCTATAATTGTGAAAGAAAGAAGTGGAGAATAAATCGTCAGGTTATTGGGTTGAATCGGTAGAAATTGATGAACTTTAGAAAAAACATGAATAAAGATTATTTAAAGAAAAAGTTTTATGAATTGAGGGCTTTACGTAGGAGAGAAATAAAAATGTAGAAGTAGTCATGTTTACTCGAAGATTGTTCCGTTTAGTTTTTCTTATAGTTTAATTTGGTTAATTTTGGTAGGTTGCTCGATATATATAATTTTCCTTATATGAACTATATGTATCTATTTTTCCTATATGAAGTTCTTTGTTTTTCTAAAGATAGAAAGTTTACCCAATTGATCTGAATTAAAACTTCATTGGAGGTGGCACTTACAGTATTATATTTCAAGACATGGTAGGTATCTTTTGCAAGCCATAACCTGCTACGCTTTCCAGGCTCTTTAGATTCTCCACGAACAATTTCCCGACCCATTTCTTTTATCAAATCATGTGTCCAAAACCTATCTTGCCTGACAGCTATGAGAGTCTTATCTATGAGAATTTCAATTCCTACATCCACATGAAGATCACAAGCATCTAGTATTCGTCTTCCAAATTTTTGTTTCTTGTCCTTGAAGAAGCAAGCGATATCAAGAAATATTTCCTTCTCATTATGTTCTAGTCCATCAAAACTTATCCTCAGTACTCTTTGGATTTCTGCATTTGGAGCTTCTTTTAATTTATCCAATGCACTTTCCCACACTCTTGTGCTCTTAGAACAAAGGTGATCGCCCAAAACTTTAAGAGCCAACGGAACGCCTTGAGCATAATTGAGTACCCTTCTAGACAACTCATTATAATCCGCTGGGAGAGACTTTCCTCGAAAAGCTTTTGAACAAAAAAGTCGAAGCGCATCATCAAAATTTAATTCCTCAACCTTGTGTATTTTATGAGCATCGATGTTGCGGAGCACTTGAGCATCTCTAGTTGTGATAATGATTTTACTAGCGGCACCAAACCGATCACGTTCTCCAACTAAATATTCTAACTGTTCTGCATTATCTACATCATCAAGAACGATGAGAACTTTTGTTCCACAAAGTCTGTCCTTTACAAATTTGTTAACTGTCTTTAAACTTTCTCCCCCCAACAATTCAGAAAAAAGTACTTTTTGTAAATTAGACAGTACACCTCCTTTTGAAGCTTCCTTAACATTTTCAAGAAAACAATGACCTTCGAATTGAGATGCAAGTCCGTCGAATACAAGGCGAGCAAGGGTTGTCTTACCAATGCCACCTATACCCCAAATTCCTACAATGCGAACATCCGGTGACGCTAAGTTCAGCAATGATTCAATTTGCTCAATTTGTTTTTGGACTCCAAACAAGCCCTTGAAATTGTCACATGATATGCAATTCAACTTCTCGATAATATCTTTAACAATTGCCTCGACTAATTTCGAATCAGACCTACCACAATGAAGAATCAATAGCAATTAGTAATAAGAAATATGTCATGTCCTAAAAAATTTCAGACTTAACCTCTTATGTTAAAAAGTGGTCAAGTCCCGAATTTTCCTGGTAATTTCATGCATTGAAGGAAAAAGAATTTCATGCACCAAAAACCCTCCATGGAGGGCAAGGCCGTTTATAAATAGACCCAACCCTCCTCATTTTCCCATTTTTTCCATTTCTCTCCTCGCCCTTCCTCTCCCTCGCTCATTTCCTCTCTCTTTCTGCCCCTCACGCCCGAGCATCTTCTCTTTTTGCTCTCTTAAATTTCTTCAGAAAAATTGAAAACCTACTTTCGAAAACTTGAGCCACAGAGCCCCTAAGTGTTACAGGTTTGTTTAAACTCATTTTAGAACCACAAACAGTTTAATTTTCAAGTTTAACTTTCAAATTTTATAACTTTTCAAAGTTTTGGATTTCAAATAGATTTTGCAAAATTTTGATGATTTTAAGTTTGAAACTAGTTATTTAGGCTCTGAAAATTGTATATTTACTATTTTGAGATACCTGGAATAGTTGGAATTGGATTTGAGCTTGTTTGCAAGTCGGGTGGAAGTTGGCAAACGCCAATTTCGTGACGGTCGGGTCAACCAGACACTTCATCCAGTCAATCGAACTGACCAGAATAAAATGTCTTGAGATCAGAATTTATACAAGTAGTAAGATTACGTTAGGATAAGTTAAGATGTGTAATACCAACCTCTCGATCTACGGGAAAGATTAAGTTAAATTTATGATCACAGTTTAGTTAGAGACCTTGTAAACCCTAACTATTTAATGATCATACGCACCCAGTACTGACACTAGGACTCTAAACAAGTTATGTAAGCTCACAAATTAAGCATAACAGAATCGTGCATATTTTAATGATGTTTTACGGTTTTCGCAAGATTATGTTTCTACTTACAAAGCGAAAACTCGTCAAGAAATATTTGTACTGTAGGTAAGAACCCTACAACATGGATGCTGGATGGGCAAGCGGCAGAGTAGATGTAGAGAAGTGATGAGATATCACTACGAAGATTTTTTGCAAATTTTTTGAGTTTTAAATTATGTTAAGTAGTAATATTTAAATATGCAAGAATGCTTAAGACACCTATTAATAGGTAATTATTCTTAAATAGTAAGTCTGTAAGTTATAATGTTATACTTGGTTTCTAAAGTATATGGTCAATCAGCCCACGCAGGAGTAGATGAGTTGGTACGAGAAACAACCTAAAGATCTCACCAATTGGGAGGTCGGAGGTTCGAATCTCCTGCCAACTCAAGGGAGTGTAAACCCTACTTGCGTGCTGTTACGAAACGGGATATGACAGGACGACCACTAGATCCTTTATTCAGCAAAAAAAAAAAAAAAAAGTATGGTCAATGACAATGATATGTATGATATGGATTTTATATGTCTTTAAGATATATATCTTGAAAAAATTTTCCACAAATTTCAAGTTAATAAGCTAAGTATTAAAAGTAAGTGTAGTAACGGCCACCTAAGTAGGTGGTCGTTATAAAATATCTAAGAAGATTATGGTAAATACGATGTCTGTTTTTTGTTTCCTCTCTCTCTCTCTTTCCTCTTAGGAAGATTCATTCCCTATTTAGTGTAGGTGTTAATTTTCTTGCCAACGTTTTTGATGAAGGTGTGAAATTTCTTGTTTGGAAATAACTAGGTTCATAGGTGCAATCTTGGTGTTTCATAATATGGATTAATTTAAGTACATAAATTTTATGTTCGAATTATTATTATTGTTATTTTAATTTAGGGTTCTAACTGTTAAAAATTGAAGTTTGCAAGCATAATATAGTGCAATGACTATATCTTAAGATGTAGAGTTCGAATCTTATGTCACAAAATTAAAACAAAATGTATGGTTATTTATTTTTGTTGGGTAGTTCCAATTTCTAAAAATAATTAACAAATCAAGAGAAGTATATGTAATTTTCCTTAAAAATATAAGAAAAAGAAAAAGAAACCAGTAAGTAGATCTAATAAGCTAATTAAAGCTTACCCAATGACTGAAGAATCCCATCCTGCTAAATTGCTCACTCTTGTCAAAGCATTCCTCCATTTTTGCACCATATCCATCCATTCTTGCACTTGTGCCTCGTCAATTTCGGCATCACTTAGGCGTTGTCCATGTTTAGCAAATGCGGTCTCATAACTCCCTTCTTGTTTTCGAACATGTGAAGGATCTACGTGGTAAAAAACCGGTATCACAATCTGTTCATCCGTCTCCTTGCATTCAAGAATGTGATTGAGTTCGTTCAAACACCATGATGAAGATGCATAATTTTCCGATAAGACGACAACAGAGATCTTCGACTCTTGAATTCCTTTCTTAAGGGCAGGTGAGATTTCATCTCCTCTGGATAGACTATCCTCATCTATGTAAGCTTTTATTTTCTTACGACAAAAATCACGGTAAAGATGACTAACAAAATTATTACGAGTATCTTCACCTCTGAAACTTATGAAAATATCGTACCGTTTTTTCCAAGCCGGAACAGGAGAAGAAGCAGCATCCATTATTAATGGATAATGATTGAAAAGGGGACACCAGAAATTAATATAAACCGATAGTAAATATGCTATTTATGCTAAGCAATCGGAAGAAAATTAAGTGATCTTGCAGAACGCACCTCTTGAGTAACTTCCTGGTCGGTTTCTTCATTGAAATTTCCTGGCAGAACGTATGATAGAATTTCTTCACTGAAATTTCCTTTTCTTCTTTTTTTTTTTTTTTTTTTTTTTTGACCGACCCACTTGGATTATTCCCATCTTTTGGCATTATTAAAATTAATTATGTAATTTTGATTTTTAAATTTTTTTCATAACTAAAATATTTTTTAATTATTAAATTATTATTATAATAATTTTTTACATTAACTTTTAAATAAAATATGTTAACTAACATCATTTTTTAATCAAATTAATAACGGATTTCATTTGAAAATTAACGAAGGTGACTGTTATAAGAATATTTTAATAGAAGCATTCTGTGTTCTTTGTTCGTAGCTCGAAAGACCATAGATTATTAAAAATATTGTTACAGTAGTTATTTTGGTTAATTTTTTGACGGAATTTATAATTATGACCATTTTTTGATCAAATTATTAACCGATTCCATCGAAAAATTAACCGAAATGACTATTATAGTAACATATTAAAAATTTAAGCATATTCCAGCTACGAAAAAAATTTAACGATCAAAATTACATAATATTAAAAGTTTAAGAAATAAATAAGTATTTATTTTATATACAACACCCATGCTTTATGCAGGTAAGAAAAGATAAGTTATTTTAATATTGGAGCCACCTTTGGTCGGCTCACCTTTAACATCGCAGCTCCTCCGGCCGTCGTGCCTCCGTTAGCTCCTAATGCAGTGCCGTCATGCCTCGAATGAACCATAATTAAACTGCATATAAGATTTTATAATTGAAAATTTCAAAACAATTTTTCAAAATTATATTCTTACCGATTAACTTTTGCTTATTTATATTTGACCCAGTAAACTTTTGAATAATTGTAAATCAGTCCCCGCTGTATTCCCTGTCCCCTTTTCAGATTCCCTGCCGAAGACCCAGACCTTGAAAGGCTAAAGAAAAAAATTTTGTAAACCCAATGTCGGTCATGAGTCGGAACATTTTATATATATATATATATACGTGTGTGTATCGACGGAGGAGATCTTTTTTCTTCTTTTAAATTTTGGTTTTTTTTTTTTTTAATTTTAATATGATAAGTATGTGTATGAATTAGTTTTAACCACATTTTTAATTTAATAGATCCTTATATTTTAGGGAGAATTTATTTACATTCATAATATTCATAAATATCCCCACAAGATCAATAAAAAAAATATATAAATATATTTTTACCCTACAAAAAAATTAACTTAAAACCATTAAAAATATTCATACTCTCATATACCTATAAATAAAAATATTCTTTTATAACATAATTAAAAAACTTATACCACATTAACCATAAATAAAAGTAATATTTAAAAAAAAATCCTTAAAAATTGTTCTAAACTCTAAAATATTGTTCATTTTTATAAACTCTAAATTGTTCTTCATCAATTTCTTTTCTTAAAGAAATTTTTATAACTACATGAAAATTTTCAATGGAGGATTTAAGTAAAATAAAAATAAAAGAAAAATATCTCTTGAAGAGCTAACAACTATTGCAATCTGATTTTTAATTCATTAGTATTATGTGTTTTTTTTTTTTTCTTTTCTTATAGTATTTGAAAATGATTCTCTATGGTTTTTTTATGATTATTTTTTTTTTCTTGCTATATTCGTTTTTATGATTCTATATTTATATATTTCTTTAAAATTTAGTATGATATTACTTGATTTTTGATTTAGACATTACATGAGTTTTTCTTATTTATTATTTCCTCTCTCTCTTTTTTAGAGATATTTTATGTTTTCTTTTTGAGAATGACAATATATCTTTTTTCTCTTATTTAGATTTGTTAATTTATTTTTAATTAAAAAATTAAAATAAAAATAAAACTGGGTGTATGAGAGAGTTAAATGTGGAATTATATAAAGTATTTGTAAAATAATAGATTTACTATGTTTATATTAAGAAATATTTTATTAGGTGGGGATATTAATCAATATTATGGGTGTAAATATAACCATTCATATTTTATCGGGCAAACAATTTGAATTTTAAGAAATAAAACAGTTTTATTAAATTCATAAACATTTATAGGCCTAGTGGTTTAACCGAAATTTTTTTTTTGGCCCCCCCATCAAAAAATCATGGCTCCGTCACTGTATATATGTATAATTCCAACAAATCATTTTTAAAGAGTAATTGGCCCGAATAATTCCTAAACTCTTTCAAATGTGACGCTTTGGTCCATGTTCTTTCTTTTCTTTTCTTTTTTTTTTTTTCTTTTGCCGAGATAATCATAACTCTTATTTTTTGATCATTATAGTCATTTCCATCTGATTACGTTAAAAAACTCTCGGAATGATCACATAATAAGCACGATTTGTGCTTTTTGAATAAAAAAAACTCTTATTTATATTTTATTTATAAAAAAAAAAAGGAGAAGAGACCTCTCTCTCTCCCATCCCCTCCCTCCCACCCCCCACCCCCCGGATCAGACGCCGAGGCCGACGCCAGAGTCGGAGGCCATCTCCCTCTCTCCCTCCTTCCCCATCTCCCCCTCGCGGGATCCCCTCGCCCCAATGCGATTTGGGTTTTGCCCCTACCCCCTCCAGCGCTACGATTTCACACCACCCCCACCCCTACGGTCGCCGCGATCTGGGTTTCAGACCTCCCAACACGATCTAAGTTTTGGCTCGCCATCTACCTCCCTCCCTTCCTCTCTCCCTCCTTCCACACCCCCCCTCCCCCCGGCGCAATTTGAGTTTTGTCTCCCCTCCCCCCGGTGATGTCGATCCCCTCCCCCCCTTAAGCTGCCATCTCCCTCGTTCCTCCCCCGCCCCTTCGCGCTGCCGCCATGCGTTTCGGGCGGCCCCCCACCCCACTTTCTTCTCCCTCACGGGCCCCTCCCCTATGGATAGGGGTTATCAGAAATGGAGAAAGAGAGGGAGGAGTGAGAAAATTATTTTTTTATTTTATTTTGTTAAATTAATTATTATTGAATTATTAAAATACCATCACAAATTAGATCATGTGTATTGCACATGATTAATTTCGTTAAAAATCTAATGGTTTTGGACGAAAATGACTGAAATTGTCAACAACAAAAAAGAGTTCTGAGTTATTTCGATAAAAAAAAATGAAAACTAAATCGTCACCTTTAAAAGAGTTCATGAATTATTTAAGTCAATTACTCTTCTTCTTTCTATAGAAAAGATCTCTCATACGGTCACCATAGGCGTCCGGTTGTCTAATATTAGCGGTTAGATGTTGAGGTGTTGCACACGGAAGGCTAGGATGCGTTATTCCAAAACTTAGGGGCAAAACTTAGGGGCAGTCAGGAGAAATACTAACATTGAACACATGTATCTATTGTTGTAGCCATGAACGGCGGTAACTGAAAATACGGAATATTTTGGGTATACCTTTTTTATTATTTCTCGTCACCGTCAAAAAATTTGTTCCATTATTCATGCCTTTTAAAACAATTACCCATCATCTGATTGAAAAAAAAAAAAAAAAAAAAAAAGCCCCACACCAATGCAGGGGCTTTTCTAATTAACGTTTTATTTTTCTTTAAAAAATAAATACACAAACGCTAAGTTGACCATATAGTTTGATATCATTTCCAGGCAATATCACTCAATCACATTATGTGCTCAATTATACAATTTTACTAAACTACATTAATAAATACTAGGCCCCTGTGCAACAAGATTATTGACTTGTTATTCTCCCACTACTTGTGCTCTAATTGCATCAAATATTTGAGTTACATAGTTGTAAAGTCTTCTCTTACTCGTACGCTATTTCCAATGACTAATCTAGCTAAGCTTAACATGGATAGCCTAACATCAACCAAATTTAACATCCCCAAATATTATGAATTACAAATTCAACATATTTACCGTCTATTCAATTTGCCACAATAGTTTTACCAGTAATTTTTATCCTCCTCTCAAATTACAGTTGATTTTCAGGTATTCACAATAGTTTTCCCAGTAATTTTTATCGTCCTCTCAAATTACAGTTGATTTTCAGGTCTTCATGATTAACAAAATCACATGTTTTTTTTTTTTTACGCGTTCCCATTTGTATTTTGCATACGTTAAAACTTACCCTTTGTTTAGATTATATGTCCTATTTTAGAAATTGAAATTTTTTTTACAAAAGTGCTTTTTTTCAATTTTTTTCATTATTCTTTCATTTTGAAAATAAAAAACTATCTAATTCTCAAACTTATTTTATATAATAACATTTAAAATAAAAGAAAAAATATTTATTTTTAAAATCTTTTCATAATACATTATTTTTAATATCATTTTTCTCATTTTAAATAATTTTTTTTTTGTTTTCAAAGAAAAAACTTTTTATATATCTATCTAAATACTATCTCAATTTTAAATTAAAATAACTTATTATTCTAAACAAAAAAAAAATTCCTAAAAATGCACGTCCGATCTAAACGGTTATTTACATGTCCAGCGACTTAACCAAAGTTGTAGTTGAAAAGTCCAACGTATACGTATGCAATTACCTCTATGACCTCCTGAAAGTTATTTTTATATTTCACCAACTGCACCCCTGACATCTTTCTTCCTCTCAGACCTGCTTCTAAAGTAATTTCAATCACACCGACCCAGTGTACGTATATGCCATGCCTACATTTTACCCTCTTTTTATATGTGTGTATATATATAAGAAAATGATATATATGTGTATATAGGTTTGTGCGTGGCAGTGAGTCTTTCCGTATAAAACACTCAACCTTACCTCACTCTCCCTCTCTCACACGTTCTCTCTCCTTAAAACACTCAACCTTACCTCACTCTCTCTCTCTCACACGTTCTCTCTCCTTACATGGCTATCAGATGCCATCTTTTCTCGATTTAAATTATTTTTTTCCCGACCATTTAATAAATCCAAATCTTGTCTATATTTAATGACTGCCACATCGATATTACATATATTTTTATATAATGGTACAGTCAACATCACATGACGTTTTTGTTTTACTATTACTTTGTTTATTTCTTTCACATGCAAGAAACGCATGTAATAAAACTAGTTTCTTATAAAAGTTTTAGGGGGGTGTTTGTTTCACCATTTTAATCCACTCAATTTAAAATGTTTTTTGTCTTTTTTTTAAAAAGTTTTTGTCTTTTTCTCAAAAAGTTTTTTGTCTTTTCTGAAAATTCAAAAAAATTTACTATTCAAACTTAAAAATCTCAACTCAAACTACTCTACCAAACTCCCCCTTATAGTCTCTCTCCTTTCTTCCTCATTCCCTCCCACGGGCTTTCTCTCCACCGAATACTCAATTCAATATGTGATGTGGCTTTCTCTCCACCGAATACTCAATTCAATATGTGATGTGGGCCATGACCATTTTCAAATGAAAAAACACTTAGGGGGTGTTTGATGTGTAAGTTTGAGTTAAGATTTGTAAGTTTAAATAGTAAATTTTTTTGAATTTTTTGAATTTTCAGAAAAGACAAACAACTTTTTGGGGAAAAAGACAAAAAATATGATGAAAAAAGTACAGTTTAATTTAAACTAAACTTTTTACCAAACAAGGCCTTATACAACATAAATATAAACATTATTTTATCAATATAATAAAAAATTTGATCACTTTATCAATATGACACAAAATAATTCTAGTCAAATATCAACATATAAAATCAAAGGTCAACCTAACATGTTTTACCTAAGTTGTCCATATTACATAGAAAATTTATTATAATAACATATATATTATTTTAGATATTCTACTAAAACATTTTCAGTTTTCAATGTGACTGGTCGGATGTCTTCGGCTCTGACTGCCGGCGTCGGTCATCAATAAACTAGAGTATAATGCATACTGTACTATAATATTTTGAATATTCTACTGAGACATTTTGAGTTTTCAATATGAATGGTCGAATATCTCCGACTCTAGCCCCCGGAATCGGTCATCGGTGGTATACTCTAATAGAGTATAGTGCTTACTATACTAGAATATTTTGAATATTCTACTAGTATATTTTCAGTTTTCAATATAGATGGCAAGATGTCTCCAACTTTGGCAGCCGACTCCAATAGTAAGTGTCGGTCCCCGACATACTCTAGAATATTTTGGATATTCTAGTCCAATATTTTAAGTTTTCAACATGAATGGCTGAATGTCTCCAGCTCTGACCGTCAATGCTGGTCTCCGACATACTCTAGCAGAGTATAATGCATACTTTACTATAATATTTTAGATACGTTACTAAAATATTTTCAATTTTCAATATGGATGACGGAATGTCTTCGACTCCGACTGTTGCTGCCAGTTGCCGCCATACTTTAACAGAGTATAGTGCATATTCTACTAAAATATTTTAAGTTTTCAACATAAATGACCAGATATCTCCGACTCAGGCCGCCGGAACCAGCCGTCGGAATACTCTAGTTGAATATTTTAAGTTTCAATATTTGGTAATATGTCTAGAAATTATTTTAGTAGAATCTAAAACTTAATCTGCTAAATTATTTTTTCTATCATACATCTCTTAAGAAATTATTCTCTTTAAATCATCAAAATGTCATATATGTATGTGGAGTAAGAAGGGAGTCCTTACACCAAATTGATTGAACACATGCTTTATGTACAGTGCAAGTGTAAATTTAACTCAATGGACTATGCCATTATGGACTGTTTGACAAATGGTCCCCGGTGGTTGACTGTTGGTCACCAAGGATCACCAAGCCAGCAAATGATGATGGGTTGTCGGAGTTAGCTAGTGAGTGTCCACCGGCAACTGCTAGTATGCCGTTGGAGTTGCCCATCAGTTTGTACTATGAAATGTTCCATTCGTAAATTGGAACATTTAAGATTCATATTGATAATTACTATTCTTTCATCATTCAATTAATTTTCAAGATATGATAGATGAGTTTATACATTATAAATTGATAACATGTGACGTAAAAACTTTCAATTGTAGATTATATTGTTAAAAAGTTAACCCAACAGCTAAAACAAATATTACCTATATGTAGAGTAATAGTGCAGTCTCTACAATAAATTTTGCTTCTATGAACATAGAAAGTATCTTTAACCACGAAACTATTATAAAATTTTACAATTGAAATTGTATGGTTGGTGCTATTATTTTTTACCCCTTTTTTACCGATATGATATGTGAATGTTTAGGAGAAAAATTTACAGCACAACATATAAAATTGCTCCTAATCATAAATCGTGCTGTTGAAAAGTTGATTAAACAACTAAAACTTACAGTAAATATAGGGACGTTTTTCCAATTAACCCAAAAAAAAAAAAAAATTTCTATGGTAAGATCTCTCATATTGACAACCAATAAGAACTACTATTTTAGTTATGGTTAAATTTTTAAACAGACTAATATATGACTGTAGGCAATATAAAATAAGAGGTCCTATAGTAATAATTTATTTAGAAAAAGGGTACGTTTCTAAAATAATAATAATGATAATGAAATTATCTATAAAAAAAAAATCCTAACAATACTAAAAGAGATTGCCTTGCACCGTTGGTTTGAAGGTTGACCAACACGATCTTTATAGTGACGCTTTTTTGTTTTTCGGTTTAAAGGAAAAAAAAAAAAGGGAGTTTTCCTTTTAATGGAGTCGGATTCAGATGGATCTTTACACGTCAGTTTAAATATTATCCTTCGCTGTTAATCTCTGTTCACTTTGGCATCCTTTGTGACGATTATTTTGCAAAAGAGAAAGTTTACCCCGTGCTTTGTCTTTGGTTACTACCAAATTGTCAATTCACGAGGATGAAATCTAGTTTCAAGTTTTTGTGAGTGGAACAAATAATTTTCACTATCTAGTCACTATTTGTCAAAGCTTACCAAAAATCTGTCATCATTATTTAGTAGTGAAGTCGATATGAATTGCAAGCCGCCACGAAACGTCGCATGACAAGATAAGGTCATTGGTCGGGGCTAGGGCGATGTATGCAGCAGCCTGTGACACGAGCATGACACGAAAAACAAAAACCAAACTTCTAAAGACTAGGCTCAAGTGATGATAAATCCTTCTTCATTTACAGAATTTTCAGAGTCTTGAAGTATGATCGGACTTGATCTGGCTACACCGAGCCTTCCGTGCAAAATCAACGAGCTTTCCTGTCTGCCAGAGCCGCTTCTGCACCATATGAGGTGGACGGAAAAAAAAATTGTAATGGTTGAATGAACGAAAGGAAAAATTACCGGAAATGTTCATGTCCCGAAATAGAAACAGCTTCATATTGGAACTCACCAGCACAAGGCGCGACTTGATGAGAAAACTGGAACTTTCTAACAGAGCATGCGCTTGCCAAAAGGTTTAACAAAGATGAAGGTTTAAGTTTTCAGTTAGCAGCCGGAACATTTCGTTTCTTCGTGCCATATACGCATGCCCAATCATCCATCTCTGTCACAGACATGCCTTCCAAGTACCGCGAATATCGCTCCATGATAACAGGAAGCTGCCCGAAAACACATTATCCGAAAAGATAGAGTTAAAACAAAAAATTAAAACGATTATGATAACTAAATTATTTTGGACCACTTTTGTTTCTTTCTTATCATCGGAATTTACCTGCTCAGAGAGAATACCAGAGAGACCCACAACAGCTCCGGGCTTGGCATAAGAGACAATGTTCTCTGCCAAATCCAATAGAGGATTCAGTAGTATATTTGCGACCACAATGTCAAACTTTTCGGTTTCTGGCATCACTTCAGTATCATTCGAGTTCTCTGCTTCCGCAATTCCACATGAATTCTTCATTCCAGTGCTGGTTGTTTCGGGAACACTGTGTAGTCGCATTTGCTCAGGTCCTATATCGTTCAGAGCAGCATTCTGGCGTGCAGACGCAATAGCTTGGGGATCTATATCGATTCCAACCGATAAGGCAGCACCAAACTGCATTTTCCGTAAGGATTACCAGAGAAGGAAGTTGCGAAAATTGTTGAAAGCATAGAAAAAGAAATTAGCTTATAAATTCCTGATATGAAAGGAAATTACTAATACAATCGTTTGCAAAACTCAAAAATTTTTAAAAATGCGTTTTCACTCGAGTTTTAGATTCAAGATTCACTAACAAACGTATACCTTTAGTGCTACAATAGCAAGAATGCCCGAACCAGTACCGTAGTCCAAGAAGAGTTCTCCTCCCTCGATCAGACCACGGAGAAGCAAGAGACACAACTTCGTGGTGGCATGCTCGCCAGTTCCGAACGCTAATCCCGGGTTCAGTATTATATTTGTTGCTTGGAGATCCTATAGGAAAAAGTATATCCAAAGATTCCGTAAGTCGAGATTGGCCGTAATTGTCACATCTTCGAAGTGATCCAAATCTAGAATTGTAGTCCACTGGTGTGAACGAAAAACGAACCGCAGTGTTCCAACAGGGAGTTAAAAGTCGATGTATTTGTAGAAATAAATAAGGGGGTCGCTTATGTATGGCAAGAAACCATTGCAACAAAAAAATTTGAAAAACATATTTTGAGATGATCATACCGGGGGAGTTTTCCACTCGGGCACAATCCAAAGTCCTTCTGTAACTTTGATGGGATTAAATGATTCCTGAAAAGATGTAAATCAAATTCATCTCGAGTTTGTAGGTAAACCAATAATCCATAATCTATGAGAACATTTGAAACATATAAAATTTATTGGCGCAACTAAATAACAAGAAGATCGATTTATCGATCAACAGAAATTTGAAACATGATCTGAAGGCAAAAAGAAAAACAAGCAAGCGAACGAACGAACGAACCAACCTGGGTTTTCTTTATCCAATCATGTTGCTCGCCCACCCTAACTTCGTAACTAGGTAGCTCCTTCAAGCCTATGGAATCAGCGGCATGTGAAATGCACGAGTATATGTCGTGGCCTTCGGGAAATATGGAACTGATACTGATCTGCAAAGGTCGAAGTGATTAATATATCTTCGTTGTTTAATTATCATCTATGTTGCCCATTAAAATCCACTGTAAGATAACTTAAAGAAGAAAAATACTAAGCATCCCGATACAGCATAAAAACTTATTAGAATGTGATATCCGGGATAATGTCTTTTGCTATGATCTTAGCTTTGTTTCCTATAGATCATTGCTTATAGCTAAATTTTCTTGAAAATTTAAAAGAAAAAAAGAAAAAAGAAAAAAGAAACAAAAACAAACCGAAAAAGGAAGGAAATCCAGCAAAAGTAACATCAAATACAAAACACTAGTTTGAAAGCCAAGGGACTGGTGGGTTCACCTCGTCAGAACTCTCATCGGCGTCTTTTTCATCTATAGTTGTAGAACTTGCGCCAAAGCATAGAAGAGCCTCTGAAAGCATATCCTAGCCAACAAAAGAAAGATACAGGGCTGTTTAAAACATTAATGACATGGTGAAACCAATCACAAACAATATAAGAAATAGTTTTAGTTGTATAACCTTTACTCACTTATTCGCTCCATGTTGTTTTACACGTTAATTCATGGTACAAAGCTAAAGGACATCAGTAGTGCCCGACACCACAACTCACGTAAAACTAGTTATGTATGCATGGCGTCGGGCACCACTGATACTCAATAGCACTGCTCTAATATTAGTCACACCTAAAAAAAAAAAAAAAAGGTAGACTCTCAATGGTTATGGGACTCAAATAATGACATGTAGACAAGATATGTTGCACTATCTTGAGGACGAACTGAAGTAGTTCTCTGAGTGTAATCCTTTTAGCAATGTCTTAAAAAAAAGGACATACTTGGTATAGTGTTCTGTTTGTTCTCCAATGCATAACGCTATATCTACCTAATTTTGTCATTTGGAGCTGACAAAAGTAAACTTCAAATTTTTTAATAATACGAAATATTATAATTATTGTATCAACCGACAACAACCAAATACCAAAACCTAACATATGCTATACTTGGTGCTAAAAAAATTTAACATAGCTTTGCACTGGAAAATAATTTCTTACTCAAATGCCAAACTTCGATATTAGCAAAAAAAATTTAGCATTACGTTGGAGATGGTCAGTTTAAAGTTTAACAAACACCATTAATTTGCTCAAAAACCCACAATGGGGCAATCCACATTACTTGCCAATTCACTTTCCTTTCTTCCTTTTTCTCTCTATTCTTCATTTTTCAACATCTTTTTCTTTTTCCTACAAAACAATCCCATATACCAACAAACAGGGGCAGAGTCATTCATAACATAACATGATGGGGATTCCATCCCCGGTGAACTTTTATTTTTTCAAATTCACCTCTAAAAACTTATTTTTCACGTTTTACTCTCACTATAAATTGATTATTTCTATATAAGTCAATCTAAAAACTTTATCTTTTCACATACGTCTACACTAAAATAATATGCTAGCTCCGCTGCTGTCAGCGAATGAAGAAAACCCCACTTGTAATCTACACAGAAGAGAAAGAAACACTAACAACATTGTCTTTGTGGCATCGGATGTCGACTGAGAGGTAAGGGGTATTCTCAGAAAAGGCCAAGGAAGAAAGAGAGGCAGAGAGAGAGATATTTGGAGAAAGCCAAGTGGTTTTGGTTAGCTTTCTGGGTTCGTAAATTGTGAAGAAGCGAGGGAATGAATTAGAGGGGAAGAAACGGCGAGCAATGGGGCGGCGGTGGCGGCGAGAGAGTATGAGGAAATGGCGAGAGATGAGGGTGCACGACAGTTGTTTGATGAAATTACTACTGCTGCTCCACATGCTTTCTTTTTGCGTCTTTTCTTCCTAGTCCTGTGTAAACGATAGACAATAGTTTGGTTTTGGCCTTTGGATGTCCAACCGCTACCAACCACTAAATAATTAGGGTAACACTCTCAGGATGGATAGGGCGACATAAGATGGTGGTATTTTTCTTAGGGTTCGTTTGGTTCGTGGGTTTGAGTTAAGTTTTTGAAGTTTAAATAGTAAATTTTGTTGACTTTTCAGAAAAGATAAAAAACTTTTTGGGAAAAAGACAAAGACTTTTGAGGAAAAAGATAAAATAGAAGTTGAAAACTTGAGTTTGAGATAGTATTCCAAACATATGCTTAGTCTTTTTCTTCGTCCACTCATATTCAATTCCCATAAAACTTTCGTAATACCCTTGTTTCAGCTTTGACTATATATATAATGGGTTAGTGATGTTCTGGATAGAATCTTGATTAACGACTGTAAGAGAATGAGTTAAAGACTCATTATTGGGATACCCCTTAAGACACGTGCTTTTCCTGTCGTAAATTATGTCAGAGATCTCTCTCTTATCTCAAGGAGAGACTTAAAAGCCCATTAGGATATGTTGACTCTAAGCGGCACCCCTGGTCTGGGCGAGCTCGAACATCCTTTTGGAGCTTTCAAGCTTCCTGTTGACAAGAGAGCTAATTCTGACAAGATACGAAAGTTAACAGGAAGCTTGAAAGCTCCAAAAAATTGATCTTTAATTTTTTTTAAAAATCACGGTTTGATTTTTATTATTTTTAATTATTAAAATATCTCTACACTTTTCCCTTTTAAAAATATAGAATAATCTTTTTTTTTTTTACTTTCTACTGTGCGGACGTTACTTTTTCCCTTCGATGGGGGAAAATCCAAAGGTTCATATTCAATCTGAGCAGGATTTACTAAACTAAACATAGACACTATCACATTTGATTATAGTTTTAAAAACCATCATCTCTCGTTCTGTTCTTCCCCTTCTCCCTCACGCATCTGCATTATTTTTCTCTTAAAAATATTTGAATCGCATCTCCCAAATGCATCTTGCTTGAATCGCATCTCCCAAAAACCACGAAAAAGGTTTTTTTTTTTTTAATTTTAATCTTTCCCAACAGTCTCTTGAAACCACTGCAAAACCAAAGACAATTTTGCCAACAATATTTCATTTTCATCCGTTTGGAGAATGCTTACTAAAGTTTGTGTTTAACTTGGAAAAAAATTAAAGGAAAAATTTTAATTTTTCAGAGCCCAGAAACGAAAAAGAACAAAAATGGTGTTGGGAAAAAAAATTAAAAAAAAGGTTTTGTCTTGTGGAATATGGGTATGATCCCACTTAAAATCATTGTGCAAATCTCATCTGCCGGAGAGGAATGGAAATAGGCAAATCCCTGTGCCAAATTCCCTCAACGACGGCAGGAACAAAGCCCACGCTCCCTATGGCGGTGTGAATAAAGCCAACCTCCCCATGGCTCCGTGAACAGAACTCACCTTCCCCGCGGTGGCGCGAAGTCCCTGCCGCCATTCTGCACCTTCACGAACCCACCCATCTATTTTTTTTTTAAATTTCTTTTTTGGTTAGGTGTAATCTTGTGCAGTGCATTTTAGAATCTATTGGTACATCCCTTTTATCTAAACCATATAAAACGATCCAAAGGTTAATAACGTTTTACCCTATTGACGGGATAAAGTGAGTAACCCCAATTGTAGAATTGGCCCTTTTTTTTTGTTAATTAAAGGTTAAAGTTAAATGAGACAAATCATATGTATAGAATATGTAAGCTATCAGCTAAGAGGAAAAGGGTTCAAAGAGTCTATAGATAAAACATGCATTTCAATAAAACATGTGTTTCAATAAAATATGCGTTTGGTGTATAGATTGGAGTTGAATTTTCTAAATTGGATTTAAATTGACTTGAGTTGCATTTGGTAAGGTGTTTGATTTGTTAGAGTTAAAAAAGTGTAAAAAATTAAAACATATTTGGAAAAAAAATCAATATGAAACTTGTTCCATTCATATTAAAATTCTATGTATTTTTTTAATTATATCATTTGGATTTGTATTTATAAAGTTATGGATTTTTAATTTTGAATTATAAAGTTATAATAATAATGAAACTGAGATTGACTTTTAAAAAAAAAAAAAAATTAGATTGCAGTTGAATCCAACCTTACACCAAACATACTATGATTGATATTGTCTAACCTGCAAATCGCTTGATATATGACTCAAACCTCTAACATGATGAAATTGATCTAACCTGATAAAAACAAAATAATTGTATATATATTAAAATTTTAAAGGAATAAATTTTACAAGGAAAAAAAAAAAACTTTTTTACATTGGTACATTATAACCTTATCGTAGAATTATAATTTATACCCTGAATTTTTAATTTTAACAATTTACATCATGAACTTATAAATATATAACAATTTATATCCTATTGACAATAAAAATTAATCTTTTGAAGGAAGCTAATATATGATTTGTACATGGATTATTAATTCCTGACATAAATAATTATTTTTATCTTTGTTGGTTAACAATCTATATGCAAGTGAAGTATCAATTTTCATTAAAAAATAATATTTTTTATTAATAAGGTGTAAATTGTTACAGATTTATAAGTTTATGATACAAATTATCAAAATTAAAAATTTAGAGTATAAATTATAACTCCATAATAAATTTAGGGTGAATGAATAAAAAAAAGACAAAAAAACAAAAAAAAAAAAAAACCCTTTTTTTGGAAGGTGAATATAGGCGTCTATAAAAAAAAAATCTCTGGCAGCATACAATTAACTACAAAACACACATACAGTACATATATAAATATAGAGAGAGAAAGAGAGGGAATCATCAACTACTCCTCCCATGGCGTTCTCCTCCAACCCACTGTCCCTCAGCGTTCCCGAGGCAGCCTTCGAGACATGGCTCCGTGACAGCGGCTACATCGAGCTCGTCGACCAGCGCACCTCCGACCTCCACCGCCTCTCTTCTTCTTCCTCCTCCTCCTCCGCTACCGCCTCCTCCGTCGCTGCCGCAACAACCTCCACCTCCGCTGCCGCCGTCGCCGCGACAACCGTCACCGGCGTCGTCGTCTCTATCTTCAACCGCTTCGTCACCTTCCTCTCTCTCCTTAGCTTCAACCCCTTCGCGAAGCTCTCCTCCTCCGACTTCTCCGCCCAGACGCCGCCGTGGACCTCCGCCTTCTTCGCCTCCTCCGACGCGTACTCCTTCCCTTCCTCCTCCGAGCAGGCCCGCCTCCGCGTCCAGGAGAACGTCAAGCGCTATGCCCGCAACTACGCTTCTCTCTTCATCCTCTTCTTCGGTTGCACTCTGTAATTCTCTCTCTCTCTCTCTCTCTCTATGTATATATGTGTGTGTGTGTGTGTGTGTGTGTGAATATATGTATTATGTGCCGTGTTTTGTGAGAAAATAGGGGATTTTGAAGAAAAATTTGAACTTGATGGCGAATTTAGGGGAATCTAATCTGTTGTTAAGGAAGTTTCATTTGGGTATTGGAATTTTTTGGTTTATGCTGCTTTGGTTTTATGAGAAAATTGGGGTTTGAGGAGAAATTGGAATTTGATGTCTAATTTAGGGCATTTGTTTTTAGGGCATTTGTTGTACTTGCTGGGAATTGAGGAAATTTGTGATTGGAAAAGAGATTTGTTTCAATTGTGTATTGGGATTTTTTTGGTTTGGCGAGAATTGGGAAGATGATAGGTAAAGTTACCTTAAGCCTGTGTTTGGTAAGAGGGAAAGTAATAGGAAAAGTATATTTTCTAGTTGAGGAAAATGGAGAGGAAAGGGAGTACCTCTCCATCGATATGTTTGTTATGGATTTCCTCCTCTAATCTAACCAATTAGGATTGCGTTTTAGAACCTGTCTAATGGTATTTTCTGTTTTCTGATCCTTGCAGGTATCAGATGCCGGTTGCTCTTTTCGGTTTGATATCTTGTTTGGCACTTTGGGATGTTTTTAAGTTTTGTAGCGAGAAGTGGGGATTGGATCGGTATCCAGTTACTCGAGAATGCGTGGTTCGTCTATCTCAGTGTGGTGAGTTTTACAGTTATTTCGTGTTTAAGCTGAACCTTGTTGTATCTGAGGCGATTCCATATCCTAATTCTAGGAAATATTTTTCTTTGTGCATTCCGAGCTAAAGGTTTAACAACTTCATGACTGTGTTTTACTGGCATTCATTTTCTTGCACTTGTTTTTCTCTTGGATACTGTGATCTAAGTTCCTGGGCTACACCCTGAATAAATTTGCTAATTTGCTCGACAACCATAGAATATGTTATTGCATCTATCATCTACGTAGCTTTTTTAAATGCGGGAGAAAGGGCATGTGGTTTGATAATTTCTTTCTTAGGTAACCGTCAAACCTTCTAACCTTCTAAGATGGAAATGCTTCCCAAACCGTGTATTGATAAGGAACCGATTTAGAAAACGTGATGTTGATTGTTATTCCATTAGCCGGAGGTCGTCAATGGAGATAATCCTATGTACATGAGTATGTGCATGAGTGGATGAGGCAACTTCACTTAAAAGAGTCTCTCAGGCATCTGAACGCTAATCTGAGTATTACAGTTTGTTCTTATCTTTGATTTTGCTTGTGCTGAGTTAGTATAAAGTTCTGCACAATATTCTCCATTCTTCTTCACTTGAAAGGACGCTAAACGACCTAAGATTTTTTGTTTTTTGTTTTTTGTTTTTTTTTTAACGGAATCACTTTCATTAGCCAAGTTGTAGTGGTGTTTCTTTCTTAAGATTGTTGAATCTGTTATTTTCACGTTGGTTTTAGGAGCTGCTTACAATCCGTTGTAAAAATTTTTCCGGGTTCCAAGAATCGTTAAGTTTTGATAATGTCCTTCTCTCGGTAGCTGTGAAGTTCTTTTTGAAACTCCCTCATCATTTATTTTCCTTTTTTTTTTTTAATATGATAATCTTATGATTTCTGTTGCAAGATAAATTCATAAATACGGGTCAAGTAAGGTTTGGACATGCTTCCATAACATTTAATTGAATTTCACGTTTGCAGTGGGCGCTGTTATTTTGATGTATTCGAACGTTCAGATGGCTCTCTTCTGTGCACTGGGCATCAGCTATGCAGGTCACTGTCATATATATATATATATATATATATCCCTTTTCACTTCTCCGCACTCATTTTACTTCACATGAGCTGTTTCTTATTGCTACATTTTTTTTTTTTTTTAAACAGCCATGATTTTGCACGCTGCGTTTCGGAAGCTAACTCCTGCAAAGCAACAGCGTGGAGGGAGAAAGTAGTGTAATTCTAGTGACAAACAGATTTTCTAGTTGGCTATACCGTCCGAGACTTGCTTCCTGCAAGGCATGATTGCTTCATAGTGCGAGTTTGGAACCCAAAAACGGGTGCCTCTGGTGCAGGAATGCCAAGTGAGAGATGGTCGAAATTTCTAGATAACATCTGATCATGAGTTTCTTGCTCGCCAGCGGTACCACATCGAAGTAAGAGGCTTGTTGCTTGCACGAGTGTCTTTTCAAAATCTGTGCTGGTGCTTAGAGCCGAACGAAGAAAACAGACTATTATAGGAGTTCATTAAATTATTTTAACATCCTCACATAGTGAATGGTTGAATGCCAATGGCAGTATGGTATTCTAATGTCCACTAAATTGAATTTAGTTTTTGCATTTCATTTAAAAGAAAAAAAGAAAAAGAGAAAGAAATACATTTGTGTATAGTTTTTGAATTTGTTTGTTTGTCTAACGTTGTGCTTTTATTTAATTTTACTGATCTTTTTTGTAACCAAAGGACCTAACAAATGAAATTGAATAGCACAGCTCAAAAGGGTAGTGAATGAGTTTCAAAAAGATAATTATTAATAGTAAAAAAAAAAGTTAATTTTTGGCAAAATTACACTGATCAAAATGTCATTATATCAAACCCTTCTAATTATACAGCAATGCTGCCACCTTAAAGCCAACAAAAAACCAACTGTTAAGATGGGAAAAAAAAATTATAACCAAAATAATAATGATAAACATAACAATTAAACAGATAATAACTACACAATTTCTTACAACGTTATGTACAGCATTGAATCAGGGGGGGCAAAAAATGCTCAAATGGGAACCATGACGCTACGGATCAAAGATGATGATGTAGACACCGTTCGATTGCATCTAATTCGGGTTGAGATCTCTTGAAACTTGGCCTTGCCATCTGCAAAACAAATATTTCTCACTTATATACAACCTGCAACAATGTAGCTAGGCCGGTTTGCTTTCTCTAAGATCGAAATGGGAAAAACCAACTACAGGCGCATGTCACATGCGAACCAACACAACTTTCAAAGTTGCACATTGTTTAGAGGACCGATTTCTTTGAAGTAAAATGATAAAAGGGCATCGATAGAAAAAAATGATAAAAGGGCATCAGTAGTGCCCGACACCACAACTCACATAATGTATGTGGAACCCATTTGAGACCCATCCTATGTGAATTGTGATGCCGGATATCACTAATGCCCAATAACACGCTCTCCTTTTAAACAAGGTTGACTAGTATGGTCTAAAATTCCTAAATAAGTTATAATAAAAGTTCAGGATATGCAGTTGGTGTCCTAGCATTATTCCTTGTCAAAGAGAAGGAGAAATGAATGAGAAAGACCAGAATATTCATAAGTATTTCTAGATCTTTTCGCATTTCATTTTCCTTTCTCAAGGAAGCATCACTATAATGTTGGAAAAAAACATGCAAATTAAGGAAACTTGATTAATGCTCCGTTTGGTTCGCAGGTTTGGTTTCAACTTTTCAACTCAAATTTTGTCTTTTTCCTCAAAAGTCTTTGTCTTTTTCCCAAAAATTTTTTTGTCTTTTCTAAAAAGTCAACAAAATTTACTATTTCAACTTCAAAATATCAACTCAAACCTGCGAACCAAACGGACCCTAAGATCTAATGGTGCAGAGGTATAAACTATCAAAAGAATATTTGTTTGTACCCTACCACAAAATTCTCCACAAACAAACTATCAAGTGTAAGAAACTATTTTTCACCAACCTCGAGAGCAAAAATCTTGCAAGCGAGCTTAAATTCGCATTTGACTGAAATTCCTTATTCGGCTGCTTTTTCTTGTTCTCGGCTTCTGCATTAGCATTTTGTGTTTCTTCAGAAGCTGTCTTACCCTTCGTGAAGAGGTAAGCAGCGAGCTCATGCAAATCCTTCAATGGCGATTCCTTTGAACTGCAAAGATTTTTTTTGCCTACATTAATCTTGAGAAAGTAATCACCAAAAAGCCAATCTTTTTTCTCCAATTTCAAGCTGCAAGACAAAAGCAGACCAATAAATTATGGAACATTTTGAACCTGGCTAATTGATGAAGCAACCTGCTGATAAGAACTTCACAAGATCCCGGTTTCAAGCGCTCCATATTGATGAGAGAATTAGCAACCGCACGCACAACTGGCCCTTCTGGATCATCACCAATGGTCTAGTTTGTACACATAGTAGAACATACCATGTTAAACGCGCATATATACTATTCCAACTAACACAATTAGGCATGCTAAATGAGACTTGTGACTACCCAAACTCGCTCAGATTCTTGCAACTAAGACCCGACCACAGAAATTGCCCCCTCTCCCCAAATTAAATAAATAAACACACTTACGCCCAAGAATCGGATTACCGGGTATGCATAGATATCCAATGACCCATACCATACACGTATTGATAAAAATTTGTACAGAGTCGTTACAAGATTCAGTAAGCCAAGCTAATTCAAATGGAAGTTATAAGTAGAACACTATCCAAGTCTCTAACATGCAGTCAATGCCCTCGAGGCACACTTTGGCCTTGGTTATGCATCCGGTAAAATCTTCAATTATATATGAGGAAATTTAACTTTCTTGTGTTGAACTTCTATTCAGGCATGCCCATGTTGTCAACGACACGGCTAACTTTATTCCTTAAGAAACTTTCTAATTTGGTCCGAGCAGTTATTTGTTGTTAAGGTAATCCAGTATCAGTACAATTAGCTCTATTTTCTATCGGTAAGTAAATTACATCCTGAAGAAGTCCGCAAGATAAGTAGCTTTGAAGTGACAAAAATAACACAACAACACTGTTAAGTTATAATATCTAGCGAGCTCATACAAAATGGAAAAGGTGTAAGGTCGTGAATTACAGTGGGATTACCTCTTTTAGAGAAGGGATTAGCAAAACTGATAATGGGGCAGATGATGATACTACTTTTGCGTTTTCTTCCTCATCAATTCCTTCCCGTGTTCTTGGAATTGCTTTTGGTGCACTAAAATAACTATGAGAACTTCTGTGAAATGATAATCGAAATTAGTTTATGAAATAAGAAGTTATCCGAAAACAGTATATCAGACCCTTGAAGTGTAAACAAACAGCTAACATATTTACCTAAAAGAATCAGAGCTATTTGTCATTTGATCTCTTCTGTTTTCTCCCCCGTCATTGTTGAGTTTGCTCAAGACCGACTTTTCTCTGGCATTCCCTTTCCTAAATCCTCCTTGCATTGCAGCCTTCGCCTGTATTGATATTGTCAAGCCAAAATAAAACATTCATTACTTTAGATGATGAAGACCAAAGGTAACGTTTGTTCGTTTATTTTTCTTGAAAACAAATTTGATTCCAGCACAAACTTTTTGGAAAAGAAAAATATTCCAGATGCAAAAGATGATTAATTTTGTTCTAGATTTTCCTTAGTTTTATGTATGCATGTATATATATCAGTAAACAAAAATTTAATATTAACTCCATCTGATGGCTTTAGATTAATATTTCTTAATTACACATGAGGGAACCTAGCTTTCTTTTTTCTCTTTTTCTTTTTACTACTACCAATAATCCCAGGATTTGTAGTCGAAACAAAGGAAAATAACCTCTGCAAGGTTCGTGGCACTGTCTTCAAGAGAGGCACTAGAACTTCTCTCTTGAATTCCTAGCCTGGATTTAGGAGTTCGTGGAGAGTCAGAATCATCATGCTGGCCGCGGAAAACAACAGTTCCACTTGGAGAAGCATCTTCAAAAGAAGCATATGTGCTGCTAGACTAAACAAACAATAGATGGACAGCTTATTCAATAAACGGATAGCACAACAAACGAGAATAACTAGAAAATCACTACTTTGTAGACTTGTATGCACAGAGACCATACCAAAGAGGTTTTATCATGAAACTGTGTAGATGACTGAGATCCTTTCGGAGTTCGAATGACAACAGTTCCTGACCCACTGACAGACATTTCTTCCTGAAAAAAAAAATGGAACTCAGGTTTGCTAATAGAATGCAGTGACATATCATCTGTACAAAAGATGTGTAAGTATTCAGTAAATCAAACTTGCCGGGTTAAACAGAAATTTTTAGTAAAACATAAGCGGCAGGTTCTGTTACTTTACTAAAAAAAATTTGGGTGGTAAATGGAAATCAAAGGTTATAGCATTCCAAAGCTCATGTTATTGAACAATAAATATATTTGAAAGGAAACAGAAACATCCTTTTAAAGAAATAAAGAAGTACAAATAAGGAGGACAAGATATCTACAGACTTGTCATTTGATAAGCCAAGTTGCTAAGTTATTAGTATTTTAGTACTGCGTTTAATTATCCCGCAGATGTACACTTAAATTTTTCAGTTCAAAAGTTACAGGCAAATGCAATCTTGTGATATAGGATAGCGGGTCTGATTGACTTACATCTTCATGATTAGTTTCCTGATCTCTAGCATCTTTGTCAAAAGAATCTTCAGGTGCGTTTCTAGATACTGACAGCTTTCTTTCTCTAAACTGAGGTGGTCTTACAGCATTTCTTACCGTACCCGTACTTTGTGAACCGCTGGTACCGAAATCCCATCCAGCATTTTTCAAGGTTTTACCCTGATTACTGCAAATTTAGAAGTAGTTAGTCAGTCCTCATCCAAATAGTGAAAAAAAAAAATGTTGGAAGTAAATCCACCTGTACAATCAGCACATCAAAATCAGAAAACAACAGTAAAAAGTAAGCCCACCTAGCTCGAACGGTTTCGTCTATTAAATTTCTGTTAACCTTCACGGTGTCAGATGTGTCCCCCATAGCTTTGAGACCATTTCTCATGGTATCTGCATCTTCCTTTATTTGGTACTTCGGACGCTCTCTGTCAACATCACAGACACAGGGCATTAATGCTTTGCTAAACTAAGAGAGATTGATGCACAAGCCAAATAAGTACCACGAATTCTGTTAGAGAAGCTACAAAAACCGATACTAGAGGTGCAATAGGATGTTTTAAAGCTCCCTTGGACCCATATCTGTGTCTGTCACAGACCCGGGTCAGGATCTTAAGTACCATCGATGCTCACTCCAGGAGAAACTTTGGTACATAGAGAACTCATAAAATAAAATGCAGCACCTTATTCTCTCTAGAAGCCTTGGACTCTTCCTTGCATTCCTAATAAACCGGTGCTTCAAAAGTTCCTTGGCACTTGGTCGCTGAATTTGAAACAGATAAATGGGGAACGAAACCATGAGAAGGCGTAAATAGCTTAATGATTAATATCGATATAAACATCCAAGTCCAAATCGCATTCCACAGAAATAGAAGACAACAGGTATAAATCCTTTTTATAATACCAACACAAGAAAAAGAAAGACTTTGTTTATAGAAAAAAGAGGACCAATACATGACCTTTCTCTGTCTTAAGCACTCGAATTTAAATATAATGGCTCATTCATATTGGCACCAAATACTTACCTCAGCAGGTACCTTCTTTAAACAAAGCGAAACAAACTCTTTCATAGGACGAGAAAAATGCTCATCCAACTGCTCAACAAATGCAAAACAAAAATATTAAATTCAATGTTCTCTCCATCAGTTTAGATAGTTTGTCATTCTCAATGTCAATCATTTGCAATGAGTCGGGAGAGTGGTTCAAGAGAAATGTGATAACCTGAGGTGGATTTTCTCGAGGTATAATGAAAAGAACTCGCATTGGGTGAAGATCGGCAAGTGGAGGTTCCCCTTTTGCCATCTCTATGGCAGTGATACCCAAAGACCAGATATCTGCCTGCATGCAAATCGCCAATGATCAATGCTAAACGGTACTAACCGAAACAAAGAGAATGAAGTCTTAGTAAGAACAATGAACAACGACCAGAGAGAGAGGGAGATGTGGGACGAGGTGTAATAAAGCAACATAAATAAGAAAAAGAAAATCAAGAAATCGCTTTACAAGATACCTTTTCATTGTATCCTTCAGAATTCTGAATTACCTCTGGTGCCATCCAGAATGGTGTTCCTACAAACGTCTGGTGAGTTAAACAAATTAGTATATTCCCCCCTAAAATAGCGTTTATGCTACTTGCAAGGTGAAGAAACAGTTCACGTCATTAAGTTAAACCACCAGATCCCCGTCCCACCCGTCAAAGACTAACACACACGCACGCATATACACACACAAAAAAAGGGGTAAGAAAATGGTCGAGTTCAGTATAGAACGAGTTACTAATGGGCAGTTACTAAATCAATTCTTGGCAAAGAATTTCCAGAAACCACCATTTAAATGCAGCTTCAGCATTTCCTTATAAAACTAAGTAGAAAGAGATATACAATTCAATATGATAATTTATAACTTAAGAACCATACCTAATAAAAAAAAAAAAAAGCCTCATCAGGTTACAAAATAATCTACCAGAATAAATTGTTAAAGGCATGCCGAGGGATGCATGAAAGTGAGTCAGCAAAAAAGATTTCCACAAAAAATAAGACAGAAAGATTAGAAAAATCATTCACTACCCGGTAAAGAAACTAGACTAAGAAATCTGTAATTCCATAGAGCCGCCTACTAATGAAATTCTAAAGTTGAATTGAAGATAATTTTGCAAATAATAATCTAATTAGCCATATGTTCCGACTCCACCAACAATAGACGATTAATTTCATAAACATGGTACCTTCCTCCTTGATATTGTCCTTGTTAGTTGTGCGGAAACACCAAAATCTGCAACCTGTCAAAAATAAAAGATGAAACATCAACGACTAAAAGTAAACACATTTAATTGCAACCTTTTATATATTCTTCTTCTAAAACTTTAAATTAATCAAGCCCCATCATAGCATGAAGATATACCTTGACATCGCCGTTTTCAGTCAATAAAATGTTTGCCGCTGCAAGAATTATTACAAGACAAATGTGAAAGTCAAACCAAAATGAATATAGCTTGATCCTACAACTAGGTAAACAAGTACACTTCCAAGCAGTGGGATGTCAAATATTTCTGGCTAGTCGTCCTATTTAAAGTTTTAAGCTTTCTACACTTGCGATAAAGAAAAAAAAACGAATACATAAAAGCAGAGAACCTTTAATGTCTCTGTGAATTTTCCCTTCGTTATGTAGATATTCAACTGCATGCAGCAAGTCACGAAGAATACAACCAATTGATATTTCATCCAATGGTGGACCAGACTGAAGCTGCACAAAAAAATAAAATAAAAAACGTAACTTTCAGGAAGAATATCCATAGGATTACTTATAGTCGCAAAAAGCCCACCAGAGAAATCATGTCAAAACTAAAATTAAATAAATAAATAAAATGCTTTGTGGTTTGCCATGGCATTGGCAACCTAAGTAAACTCATCCCAAGAAATTCATTCATTTTTATAAGAAATCCATTTGCATGTAAATTGCAGAAACAAGTCTACAGAAGAAACCTACTAGGTCAGCAACGGAACCACCGGCCATGTATTCCATTATTATCCATAGTTTCGTCTGGTTGAGATAGGAGCCATAGTACTCTGTAATATAAGGAGATCGACATTGTGACAACACAGAAATTTCCTGGCACAAAATTAAGACAAGTTAACGACTAAATTTTATGTAGTTGTCATGCAAAAACTACCAATTAATGGAGAATATGAGGTAGTACCTTCTGAATGTCCTCAATCTCGTCTTCTCTGAAATAGATAATATGCAAAAGCAAACATTAGAAGTGGCTGAGAGCTTTACAAGGGAAATAGCAACAGCATACATGGGGGAAGGATAATTTACACTGTTACGAGATCATCTACGTATAAATTCACATAGAAAGAAATGAAACTGGAGCAAAAAAATAAATTACATGGCCCATCATTTTCTAACTCGAGGCCCTTGATATGAAGAAAAAGGGAAAATCAGGATTACTGATAAGTTACGCAGAAAGCTCCAGAAATATATTGTGCAGGACAATGCAGAACTCAGAAACTTTTTACTCCAACATACATCAAGCAGATAGAATTCTAGAGTAAGTTTAACAGGATTCGTAAGTTGTGATTTTAGCCCCCCCATTGCAATTGTTAAATTCATTGATTGTCCAATAAGAAATTGACATCCAACATTCACCGAGTACAAATGCGGTTTTGTTTGTTTAGTTTGGTTTTAGCTGACACTTTGGTTCAATTTGTATACATCACAAACCGCACTCTTGGTTCGATCTGTATTTTAGCTTCTAAACCACTCAAACCAATCTGCAAAACGTCTACAAGTTTTCCACAGTAAAGAATGTTTTTTTCTTTTCTTTTCCTCAAACCCATATAAAGACATGGGTACAGAACACCCCTAGTTATTTCCTTACAACTATGCTTCCATTCATTTGTTCGCCCTAGGCTGAATGATTCCTACATGAAAATGAAAGAAAAGAACCCAAAAGATGGCAAAGTTTTGCTGCTCATGATGTAGCCTACTAGAAAAGGCAAGAATCTGATTCAGGAAAATACACAGAAAAACTTGCACATAAATAAGAAAAACGCCATGTACTTACGATTCTTCCAAATCAATTACTTTAATTGCAACTTCTTTGTTTAGCTCTTTGTCGAACCTGCAAGTAAGAAAAGGGTGTCAAAGACGGCCCAGCTCAATCTGCAAGAAATACCAGCCTATGCTGATTCCAACTTAAAACCTTCAAAATCCGAATTTTTACAAGCCTTTTTCTCATCTATCTTTTTAATACTAAATCAAGTTCTTACTGCAAGTAACATTTTCAATAAATCCATATATTTATGTCTTCTTTCTTCCCAGACTGTAGAGAGTAATTTATTCACACATCAAAAATTCCGAAACAATATAGATTTATTGGTTTGTTCTAACCATAAAGAAGCTCACACCAATCTGAAAATTAACACTTACCCTTTGTAGACATCACCAAATGATCCCCTCCCAATTAGCTCCAATGAGCTAAATCTCGATCCTGCAGCCTCCGCTAAACCCGCTGCATCTGCCATTTCCACAAAAAAATCGGTATCCACCTCTCTCCCACACTTACCCGACGCAATGTCGGTCCCGCAACGAAGAATGAATTCCAAGCTCCCAACCAGATATCTCAAATTCCTAAATTCTACCTAAGCCACTTCTTCTCATTCACAACCCCAAGATCAATAAACCCAAAATGGGTTTCCATGAATCCAAAGATTAGCTTCAAATACAAAATCTGAAACAGAAATATGACAATAAATTAGTAAAAACCCATTAAGGAACTTTCTTTATAGTACCTCCACAAAAGCAAATATCACAAAATGAAACCACCAAAAAAAAAAAAAAAAAAAAAAGCTTGAAACATGAAACAGACATTAATTAAGATCCAATGCAAACAAGCTCTTGAACTCTAAGCAAAGCATTAAATTGACAACCCAACAAGAGAATTTCGTTTTTGGAGACAGCCAAAAAATGACCCAAATGGCGAAAGCGAAACCACAACAAGAACAACAACTACAACAAACCAACCAAACCAAACAAAACAACCCAAGTGGGTGTCTTCGAAAATGGGTCTCTGAGTTTCGGACAAATTCACGAATCTTACATATATATATATATATATATATATGTGTGTGTGTGTGTGTGTGTGTGTGTGTAAAGCTTCGTTTTCGCATGATAGATTGACATTCGACTTACCCATTAATGCGAAACCAATGCAATTGTCGAAAAGAAGCAAAGAATTCTTGTCGATTGGAGCCACAGATCTCTTTTTTGTTCTCACTCTCTCCTCTCTTTGTCTCTCTACGAGTGCTGGAGCCTCGTCGCAGAGGCTTTGGGAGCTTCAAAGGGATCGAAGAAGAGAAAAGCGTTTGGTTTTTTCTTTTTTTCCCTTTTTTAACGTTTTTTTTTTCTCTCTCTTTTTCTTTATCTATTTTGTCCCTTTTGCTAATTCTGTGTCTTTTCTTTTTCATCTATTTTTCACTGGAGCCAATTTAAAAATTTATTTCCTTTCAAAAAAAGAAAAATTAAGGGTTCGTTTTGATCGCAGGTTCAGTTTGAGTTGAGTTGAGATATTTAAGTTTGTATAGTAAATTTTGTTGACTTTTTCAGAAAAGACAAAAAACTTTTTCTATAAAAGACAAAAAACATGATGAGATTTGAGTTGTTTAGTTTGAGTTGAGATGGTGAGGCAAACGGAGCATAAATTTTGTTTACAAGAAAAAAAAAACTATGAAAATAAGGAAAAATTATCATAGTCAACGGTGTGCAGGTTTTGACTATATGACATTTATATTTGCATTTTTTTTCTTCCTTAAGAGCCAATCATTAGGATGGTAACAAGGAGGATGGATATGGAGCGGGGAAAATCATCTTATCGATTGGGCTTCATCAGGAAAAAAAAAATTTCTACATTCATGTCATATTTATCTATGGTCCTTTTGGATTATAATTTTACGAGAATTTTCTCCTGCAGCACTGTTGGATCGTCGAATGGGAAAGTTATTTACTCTCTTTATCTATCTCTGTCTCTAACAGGTTATACCGCACTCTTCCTAAGATTGTGCCAATCTTTTGTGTAGGTTGTACCACTGGACTGCTATTCCACTGGATATGACACAATTCCTATAATTTTAAACTATAATTTAAACATTAAGGGGGTGTTTGGTGTGTAAGTTTGAGTTGAAATTTTTAAGTTTAAATAGTAAATTTTTTGAATTTTCAGAAAAGATAAAAAACTTTTTGGGAAAAAAACAAAAACTTTTTGGGAAAAAGACAAAAAAAAGTTTGAAAATCTTAGTTTGGACTAAGACACCAAACACCCCCTAAATTTAAATTTTTTTCAAAAAAAAATCTTGTAAAGAAAAAAAAATTAAAAAGTGATTTCAAAGCGAGGTGTCAAATAAAGGTTCGTTAACTTGTACGGTAGGATAAAACTTTTATATTGACAAAAAAATTTTATTTATTTGATTAGTTATTTTCTAGAAAAATACATATATTATACAAAATTTATTATTATTACCATACAATCCTTTGTCATGGTGACTAATACACTTGTGGAATATATGCCATCTATGTAGTTTTACATTTTTACTTACTGTTAATACATTTCCCTATACTTATGAATAGTTTTATACTTAAGTACAGATGTAAAAATGATAGTTTATATATAGATATATATATATATATATATATTTAATGTATTAGTTAAATTTGTATGTAATTGGGCAACAGAACTGAGTGATAGTGCGTCACAGGTGGTTTGAGTGATTTTTCTTGACAAGTTGTAAATGGCATTATCCATAGCTATCCAATTTTTAGGAAAGAATAATTTGTTGTGCAGATTAGATTTATACAATATTAATTTTTAAAATACTAAAAGAATATAACTTTTCATTTCCTTAATATATTTGTTCTGGATAAAAATTCTTATTAATAAACTAGTTTGATCTTAAAAACGCATATAAATTATTTTTAGTATCTTAAAAATGCACAAAGAATTCAATCTAATTAGCTTAGTCTAGCATATATTACAGTCTAGCTTCGAAAAAATAATAATAAGAATTACAATTATATTGACTATTCTGAAAATTACGAAGGAAAAAAAAAAAAAGGAAACAGAAAAACCAATCTTAATAGCATTATTTAATAAATATGAATTGACAAAATATATATATATAGTTCTTTTTTTTTAATAAGGAAAAATGTAACTTTCTAATTGGGAATGAAAGAAATTGATCATAATAAAACGAAATAAAAATAACTTTCAAAAAGTACATGAAAAGGGAATTACAATTAAAAAAGTTATATCTTGAAACATATAAAATTAAAAAATAAGGGAGCTTGCAATTCGAAAAAATTAATGTTGGATATATATATATTTATGTATATAATTGGCAATTAAAATAGCATTTTTCTGAAAATATTTATGATGAATAACATATTTTAAATATTTGATAACCATAGTTTACAAAAAATATTTACAACAAATTTATTTTATAAATATTCTCATAATTGAATTATTTATTTATTTATCTAAAATAAATTTTTTTTAAAAACAAACTATTTTGTATTGGATCATTCACAGAGATGGCCAAATTAAGACCCCTGTTTAAAAAAAAAATTCTAAAAATAAACTTATTTACAAGAATAAACAAAATAGGAAACTACTTTTTTCATTGCGACTAAAACTCCCATATATAAAACTATCAGTATCCCCATATAATAGGGTAATTAATTTTTGAAATTAAAAAAAAAAAAATCAAAAAACCAAAACTGACTCATATATTAACGTATTCACGTTAATCATCCCTCTATTATGAAACTGCTATAGTTTTATCGGATGCTCCCACAAAATCATCACTCTCCTTCTCACCAAAAAAAAAAAAAAAAAAAAAAAACCGATTGGCTGCTCTTCCTTTCACTCTCTCTCTCTCTCTCTAATTCTCCAAACCAATTGCGATGAAGAAATCCTCGAAAAGAACGCCAGAAAAACAGCAGAAAGACACCGGAAAAGCGACGGCTTCTCCATCACCATGATGTGATGGTCACCTAGATTGTTGTCAGCTACAAAGGAAACCGTGGAGGTTGGAAAAAAACTTGTTGCCGGCATTGATCAACATGTACTGAGTACGAATTTGGTTAGGAAATAATTTATTTTCTTCTTGCTGAAATGAGTCAATATCGTAATGACGGTTTACTGGTTTTTAAAACTTTCTGTTTTTGAGTTTGCTTATGGGTTGCTTATAGGGTTTTCCTTATTAAAATTCGACATTGTTGTAATGACTGTATCATTTGTTGGTTTTTGAAACTGTTCTATTTTTTGGGTTTGCTTATAGGGTTTTTTATCATTGAAATTGGTCAATATTGTAATGACAGTTTCATTAATATGGTTTTGGAGTTTTTTTTTTTTTTTTTTCATAATTGATATGGTGTTTATTTTGCTTGTTGGATTTCAGTAACCAACATTGATCAATGTTATAATGAGAGTATCATTATTGTAATTTTAAGGCTGAATAATTATTAGGATATATTTATGATTTATTTCAATGGTTGTAGTTATTTTATTAACCTTGTTATTGTGTTTATTGAAATGAATATAGAACAATGACCAACATCCAACCGAGTCATTACAACATTGAAGCTATGCTTTGTATGTGTTAGAGAAGCTAGCATCCCCAAACAATAACAAGCGCCAACGTGAAATAAGGAATCAGAGAATTTTTTTTTTTTTTTTTTAAAGAATTAGAGAACGGTTACGACAAAAAAACAAAAGATTTTATTTTATTTTCTATATAAATACGGTTACAAAAACAAACGAGATATTTTATTTTATTTACTATTAAATTATATTGTTAAAAAGTAATGGAATGGCAAATAAGGAACAAAAGAAGTGTGAAATTCAAAATTCGATGAAATTTGTAAATAAGTTTAAAAGTGTTTATTTTTTAAAATGGGTGTCTAAAAATGACTTTTTTTTTTTTTTTTTGTATATATTCTTCTTTTGTAATTATGTATTTTTAGGCCTAAATCAGTATGTCATGGGCTTATTTGTTTGGGCCTATTACGATTTCCGCAACGGTAAATCTTTCTGTATATATTCTTTCTGTCATGGGCTTGTTTTTTTTTGTATATATTCTTCTTTTGTAAGGGATTAGGAAAGTGACGGTAAATCTTTCAAAACAATCAAATTTTAATCTATCCTAAATTGGAGAGATTGCATACCAAATATTAGAATGGAAAGAACATCTCTCTCCTACTACTTTTTCCTCACATAGATGATTTACCATTTTCTCTTTCCTATTTTTTCTCCTTCCTACCAAACATATCCTTAGGGTGACGATGTGTACCGCTAGTAATGACGGGTCGATGTGGGTTGGTCCAACAAGGCTAGTCCGTCGACAAGCGTTTAGTGGTAGTCCTAACGTTAAGGGAACCTAGAACTCGTCTTCACCCATCATGGGTTAAAAGTTTAGTGCTTATATGTCTAATTAAATAGGTGTTTCTTAAAGTGATTTTGGATAATAATTTTGGATAAACTATTTCAATTCAACTCAAACTCAAATTCAAAATTTTAATTTTTGAGAATCCATATCGTATTTAATTTTCTTTCTCTCAAACATCAATTTAATTTATTAATTCTCACTCCATATCTAAAGTATTTAGTTCAAATCTATAATTCAAATGGTCATTTAATACAAGATTGTCTTCATGCATGTGGATGGGAGTAGAATCAGTGTGTTAGATATGCTCTAAATGCAATGCTAAATTAGTGTATCAATGATAAAATTTGACATTTGGATTAGAAAAGTGCTCTCCAATAGAGTTTTTAATTTAGAATTTATCATATGCTTAACTTTGTTACAAATTTATCACGAGATATAGTCAATATTAAATTTAATTTTTACTTTTTATTGATTGGTTTCTTATTTTTTAATGTAATGATTACAACTTTTTTTAAAATTTATTTAAATACTAAAAGTTTTTTTTTATATGAATTTAAAAAGATAATAAAGATATTAAAAATAGAAATGACATTTGAAATAGCATTACATATTAAGAACATAGGCAAGAGAATGCTATTTTTAACTCTTGTTTGTGGTAAAATATAACATCGACATATTCTAAGGATTTATTTGGTGAAACGGTTTGAGTTGAAATTTTTAAGTTTCAATAATAAATTATTTTTGAATTTTTAGAAAAGATAAAAAAAATTTTAGAAAAAAGACAAAAGTTTAAAAAACAAAAAAAACAAAAAAAAAAATTGAGTTAAATGGTTTAAACCATTAGGCCAAACTCCCTGTTATAGTTTTTTTTCTTTCCCCAAAATATCTCGTATGAACGTAGATTTTGATTATTTTGGTCAATATTTCTAGGTTTATGGGTCTTTTTATTTTTATTTTAAAAACATCTATACAGAGAGTGCACGTGGGTGTCGCTTCTGCATGATATGACATATGAGGTAGAACACCAAAATTCTAAAATAATAATAATAATAATCCCCTACAACCTAAAACCTACATCAAAACTAGAAAGAGATTTGACCGTCAAGTTTTGGTAGAAGAGGAGATTTGACTATTACCCCAAACCCCTCGCATTCCAACTTCGTATTAATTAATTTTGAATAATTAGTTTACATAAAAAGAACAGGGAAAAAAATAGGGCTAAACTATGATAAAGTATTTTTTATATACTCAATCAATTAAATTTATTTTTAAATTATTTAAATTTAATTAAATAATTGAGATATTATTTATATACGGTAATTATCATAAACTTTGTCTTACAGTAGTATTTGACTAATAAATTAAAAAATAATAAAAAAATAATTTTTAAAAAATCCAACCACCTACCCCGACCCCGGCAACAGACCTCGCCGACCCCCCCCGCGTCGGCGTCGACTCAGAATATTTATGACAAAATCAAAAAAAAAAAGAAAAGAAAAGAAAAGAAAAACACATGAGAAGTGTGATTTTTACCCAAAATAGTATTAATGATTGTTGTAGTATGCGTGTATCGGTGCATATAAGCTCTTTCCACAAATTTTTAGGTTTCTTGTTAGCATTCAACGTACCAAGAAGAAAGATTAGAAAAGCTTGTACCAACCAAAAAACCAAACGTTTATTTAAAAAAGCAAAACAAAAACAAAATAAATGTAAAGACAAGAAACATCTAGTAGATTCAATCTTGGGAAAAAATATTATGGGCGGCTGATGAAAGTAGAACTTGATCACGACAAGAAAACTACGTCTAAAGTTGGATCGGCATCAAATATTTTGATTCAAAGTCCATCCCAAGCTATTATGTATTGGTCTAGTTATTTCTTTTCAACCAAAAAAAAATTGTTAAAATGATAAAGTTACTACAAATTCATATTTGATATTAATACAAGAGATTATCTCACCAAAGGCTTAATAAATATTTGAATTCTCTCCACTCTACAATGAGAAAGATTATCAATATCACGGTAAGGAAAATAAGAAGAAGAAATCTTATTTTTATTTCTCATGTTATTTGATAGAATAAATTTAAAAAAAAAAAAAAAGAAAGAGAATTGCTAATGTGTAATTTATAGTTACACCTTTATGTAAATAAGAAATAAGAAATGATTAAGGTCTAATAATTGTTTTACATTCTTGTGATCGTCAAAATTTTCCCTTCTCTTTTCTTTTTAAAGTTAGAATGACTACAAATTAAACTCTGTAATTGTATGAGTAATACTTCCTCATTAACTAGTTTCATTAAAAAGTTTTTACGTGGAATGTTTAAAAAAGTTTAATTAACATTCTTAATTTTTACTTCTAATTATACCTATCATTTCATACCTATACATATATATATTGTATCCTTTATTTTCAAAATTATAAAAACTCAAATCGATGAAGTTAACACAATACTACTTTAGTTTATATATTTAAAGGAATAAAAAATATATACACATTGTAGATTAGAATAAAAACAAAACAAAAAGGGACAAAATTAGCCCTAACAACAAAAAAATTCTAGATTTGTCTTAAGCACAGACCATGTATTTTAGGCATATTAGCGTTTCCAATATGCTCACATTAAACCATTTAGTAATCTTGCATGGTCGTATTGTGTACGTTTTTGAATTATAATATCAGGTCAAGCATGTGTTCCATTTGTATTCTTGTTGTGTCCTTATCGTGCGCTCAAGGAAAAAATTGTAAACAACTAAAAACAAAGTATTTAATGTAGTAAACATTAATTTTTAACAGAAACAAAACATATTATTAAAAAACAACTACAAGATTAAAAACCTAAATAAGTAAAAACTCAAACAAGATAAAATGTTTGATTAAGGAAAGAGCAAATTATAAATATATTAGGAATATTATTAAAAATAACCACAAGATAAAATGTTTGATTAAGGAAAGAGCTTATTATAAATATAATAGGAATATTATTTAAAATATTTTGATGAATATCATGTCCGTGTTGGGTCCTTGTGTCATACTCTAAGCTCGTGGTTTGTGTTCAAAAATCGCGTCAAGCTCGCTCATTCAATAATATATTCATCTAGGTCCCTTTAATAATTGTATATTTTTGTGCCATATCATATCATATCTACTTATTAACATGTCATATTCATACTAGTCCGATTTTAACATAATAAAAATGTTAAAAATTCCCCATGAACTTTGACACTAGTATTAACATGTCCCACGAACTATAAAATGTATCCGTTGTACCCTCCCCCCTCCATTGTTTGACAAGTGTATCAAATTTCCCCCCATAACGGTTTCCATCAAAAATTTGGACGGAATTACACGTGCAATGCACATGGAAAGAGTAAAATCGACAATTCATTCAAGTTCTTAACCAACCTAATTGATTTACCTTTAAAATAAAATAAAAATAAAAATAAATCAACCCCAATGGATCACGCGAGTTCTAACCAAATTGTTGAAGCACCCCCGATGATGGTGAGTTCATTGCGTTAATCTCAATTTATTGGACTTGATGGGTGCCACCTCAAAGGGTTCATCGAGGCCAACTACTAACGGCAATTGGATTGATTCAAACAACAATTTAAAATTGCATTTTCTGTAGTTGAGGCTGAAAATAAGGCTTCGTGGTCTTTTGGTTTTTGGACATCTTGAGGTTTGGAACAAGCTTTGAAACTTAAAGAGAATCAACATCTTGAGGTTTTTGGACAGCAAAAAGGGTTGGAACAAGCTTTCAAAGGTTAGGAATCAACCTCATTTTCCATGCTTGAGGTTTTAACCCAGCTGCTGCTCCCTTCCATGTTTTTTTTTTTTTTTGCCCCCTAGCTTCTGAGAAACTTAGAGAGACTTCTTTTATGAGAAAATAGTGACCAAATATGAGGGAAGGGTATTCAATAAACCTTAAAAAGCATAACTATCTTAACAAGTCAGTAATTCTAACCAAATTTTTGACGGAATCAGTTACATGGGATAATTTGACACACTTGTCAAAATTTAAAACTCCAACTTGTACTTTTCATAGTTTAATGGACGTATTGATACTAGTGATAAAATTTATGACGTTTTTTTCTTAAACATATAAGAGGAACCTTCAAATAGATGGGTTAAAACGATAATTTAGCATTGGTATAGTCACTCACACTGTTTGATGCTTTTTGAAAGGGGAATGGAAAGAAAGATAAAAAGCTGTCCCCACTTAGGTTCGTCCCACGGTTAAATTTTACAACACCACACCAAACCACAATCCAAAAACGAGGCATCACAACACACTTTTGTTTTTACTTTTCTCACTTTTTTTTTACCGTTCCCTCTGTTATAATAATAAACTGTAAATAATTGATTCATTAAAAAAAAAAAAAAAAAAACCTGTGAATAATTAAACACTGAAAAAAAATGATTACATTTCAATGCAACTGATACACTAAATGCTTGCTAATATCTTTAAACTTTGTTTTTTGTTGCCTACCTCAAACGAGTCCTGAGTTTTGGAGGAGAGAGAAAGAGATAGCTAGAGAGAGAAAGAGATAGAAATTGAGCTCGGGAGCAACATATAGCAATAGGACTTGGGAGCAAAAGAGGCTGTTGGATTGAGATGATAGTTTTGTCCCAAAACTGAAGACTTTCTCTCTCTACTTTTTCTCTCTCTCTCATCCTCCAATCCAATACCGATATATTTGTTGTTGTTTTTGTTTTATCTCTCAAAAAAGATACGGTCGTGGGGTTGAAAGCGAGGCCTGAGCCGGTCAATGCGGAGGGGAGTGAGCCCAACTCGATTTATATTGATGCCTCCATGTCTCTTTTTGTTCTTATTCTTCACCCTCACTTATCCCACGCGCACTCCCATCCACGCTCCCTTTCGTTCACCGCCACGTAGAGCGCGTGATAGAGGTTGGGTGTCGCAGGTGGAGGACGCAGTGCCCCGCAATTCGTGCGCTTTTTTTTTTTTTAGTTTTTTTTGGTTTTTTTTTAATCCGAGAAACGATGCACCGACTCACTGCACATGGCACGTGTGCGCAACGTGACCCCCTCCTCTCAACACTACCACAACCTTTTGTTAATTAAATCTAGGTATACAATTATTACTGTTCCCTGGTCTTTGATTTAAATAATTTGATTTGATTTTTTTTTAGATTAGATTAATTAATTTGGCTACAAAACCTATTGTGATTAGAGGCAACCCCCAAAGGCCAAACTTTCACAATTTCGGTTTCAGTGAAATGACGATTAGTCCTTCACGTTTTGCAGTGTCCATGGGGTTATTTTTTAGAGAAAATCAGGTGAAGAAGCCATATTTGAGTTGATATTTTGGTATTAAGAAATGAAAAAATTATCAACTTTAATATATGGTAACATAAATATAAAGAGGTGTGCAAAGTTATGACATTCTTGCATATGATCCCTATTTTCATAAATGGCCTTCGAATCATACACTATTACTTTGCCTCGAACACCACTTCAAATTAAAATTTCCAAACTCATTTTTGTCTAAATATGAAAAGTCAAAACGAAAATTTTAACTAGTTTTTGAAAAGTCGAATAACTCTAACTCAAAAATTTTTATTTCAACCGGTAAATCAATGTAAGCTATATGTCTTACAATGATTCATGACTTTTAATTTTACACACATCACACTCTTATGAATTTTTCTACTGTTACACAAACGGTCTATGGCAATATTAGTTGAATTGGATAAAAATTGAGCATGTTATAAACACATGAGTTTTATTTATATGTAAAAACCATAATTAAACATGTTTCAGATGTAAATTCTGTTTCCACCAAAGATAATTTGGAAGTAAATTATACTTCATGAAATATATATTGCGTTATCATAATTACTTTGGAGGTATAGTTTTGCCTAAAAGACGCTTAATTATGATTTTAATTTTAATTAAAGCTTATATGATTTGAACATGTTTTATTTATGTTTAATTTTTGACATAATACTAACACACGGGGGCTGTTTGCATAATAATAAAAAAGGCTTGAGATAATATGACATATAAAATTAAAAGTCATGGACCAATATATTACATTATTCTAAAGTCATTTGTAAAATTAACCATTATCTATAAGAAATGTTTCTTTAATTTTTTCTTTTTGGTAACCTACCACAGCTTTCTTCTATAAACTTCTATTGTTTTGGTTGAAATTAGTTCTCTTAGCCTACGTCATAAATGGGACTTTCCTTATTAGTCATTCCTTTAATTTTGGATTTAAACTACTAACTTTCTTTTGCTTCGTACAATTGAAGGTAACAGCGATTGCTCAAAAGTTTTTTTTTTCTCGTATTACGGAAAAATTGCAATTGTATATGCTTTTTATAAAAGGACCAAGTTTAATTTTAGAATTATCGAAAAATACTTTAAGATATCAATGATGTTAAATATCATATTTAATAAAGAGCGTATCTCACAACATAAGGTTTATAAGTTCGTGTGTTCAAAAAATACGTTCTTAGGGCCTGTTTGGTGCACAAGTTTAAGATGAGATTTTTAAGTTTAAATAGTAAATTTTTTTGAATTTTCAGAAAAGACAAAAAACTTTTTGGGAAAAAGACAAAAACTTTTGGGAAAAAGACAAAAAAAAGTTTGAAAATCTTAGTTTGGACTTAAGCTCCAAACAGGCCCTTATAGACAATTTTGTTGGTTTTTTAATTTTCTAATTTATTGAAGGGCAAAATTGAAACTTTGAATTTCCTTGGTTATGAAGCTAGGTTAGCCAAAATAATTATAGATGAGTGCTCAAGTAACAAAAGGAATATATACTTTTATCCGTACAATTTTATTATGATTGTAGCAAGTTCTTTGGTTTTAAATTTGAGAAAAAAATAATAATAATATAAACCTGACATAGAAATAATATTATATTCTCCTTAAAATATGTAGTCCAAATCTAACATTCAGTATCCCACCCAATCACTTTTGACTGGTAAAGATTCTGTTCCTTCCCAATTAATTTTATTTGTTCATCTTTCCTCATCTTTTGTGTGAGGGGAAAGAAAAAAAAGAATACAAAAAATAAAAATCTCAAGGAGTTGCATTTGTAACCCCTTGAGTTGAGCTTGTAGTCATGTACATCTAATATTATAATCTAGGAATGGAATGAATTTGTCAAGCTTGCAAGTTGATAGCCTATCAATTTCTTGTGTCTTTATAACCATAGAATTCTCACTCGTGAACTTTTTTGTTGTTTCATACATAGATTTGAATTAGAAAAATGCGATCCGAATTGGAGATTTAAAGAAGATGGGTGTTTAGGAGAGAGAAAAATAAATGTAATTTCAACGTTAAAAAAGGAAAAAATCCTATTTAAATTAGATTTTTTGAATCCAAATTTATGTGCCAGACAAGAACAATTTATCCCATTATTTTAAGGGGGTATTTGGTTGGACAATTTAAACCATTCAACTCAAATTTTTTTTTTTTTTTGTCTTTTCCCCAAAAAGTTTTGTTTTTTTCCCAAAAAGTTTTTTATCTTTTCTGAAAATTCAAAAAAATTTACTATTTAAACTTAAAAATCTCAACTCAAAGTACTCCACCAAACTCCCCTAAGTTTCTTATAACAAATAACTTCAGCCTCATATCACAATAATTAGAAGAATTCTATAATAAAATGTTAAAAAATAATAAATAAAATATATTTTTCTGTTTACAGAATCAAGGTATTTGAGCTTAATAAGCTATTTTTATTTTATTGTTTTTAAGATATAAGTAAAATGTTGGAATTTATCTTTTCAAAATCTTGGAAAGATCCACTTTTGATTGTACATTTGTTTACTAAAACATGAGAGGAAAATGGTAACCAAACATTGATTCTCTTTTTTCACTTTAGAAATTTTAACAAAGTTATAGTGGGGCGCCTTTAGCTTGAACTTTTCCACCCCTTAATGGAAATGGATTCAAACCTTGGAGCGAAGAAAAATGCTCGGGACATTAGTCATGTTGAGAACAACTAATAAAAAATGACTCTTTAATTATGGGTCCCATAATATATGAGACTCGTTTTTTTTTTTTTAAATATAAACTATTAAATGCTATTATTGATATTTATGACATTATTTTTGAACAAAAGATGACAGAAATTTCCATCTTGATTAACCCACTATATATATCTATATATTTTGTCCTTGTTAGACGAATTGCAAGTGTGTTAAAAGGTGTTAAGCATTTGTGAAGTTGTCATCTTTATCTTTAAGACGACATCTAAAAGGAGAGATTTCTCTTAGCAAATAATGTATAAGCAAAGTTTAACTCCTCAATCAATGGCTTTAAGTAAATTAAATGAATGCAGCCAAAAAAGAAATTTGATTTGATTTTCTGAGTTTAGTGTTTTTTTTTTTTTTTTAAATTTAAAAAAGGTAAGAATGCCTTTTGTTACTTTAATTTTAACTCCTTTCACTTGTGTCTCTCATTTTTTTTCTTTTATAGAAAGATAATAAATGATGCAATGATAGGCGTATTATTTTGACCTAAAACTACGGAAAAAGTAAGAAATGATGCTGAAATGGAGTTGGTTTTATTATTATTTTTTTTAATTTTTTTTAATTTTTAGTTGGCTAATTTCAGTTTCGTTTTAGCTCTAAAATGTTTTTGTTCCATTTTCCCTTCATTAGCTCTAAAAGAAGTGAACTGTTGAGGAGCTCATTTGACTTGGATGAAGATAATTAATTATATCTATCAAAATATCCGAATATATAGATGCAAATCTTCTGTCCTATTGATGTCATGTAAAATTGTTACTACTTGATATCATGTATTAGATAAGTTTAGTATGTTACGTATATCATATAAAATTGATGGGAACAAAAGTATAGGCAAACTTTGCAAAGTGGAGTGAGGTGAGGGACGGTCGAGTCTTTACGGAACTCCTCATAGGTTCGATTTCTTATGTTTATATTCTGTCCTATAAATTAATGAAGTTGTTTGATTGAATTGTATAACATTTTATGAATTATTGACGAGAATATGAACTTATTGCATTTATATGCTTCACTCGTAGTCCTAGTAGATATTGAAATGGCGTTAGAAGGAGTTTATGATTTCAATGCACCATTAATTTCTTGCTGTTATTCCAAAAAAGAAAGTATTTTATTTGGTTAAGCATACGCAAAATAGGTCTTTGGCCATTCTTTTTAGTTCTCTACTCTTTTAGTGTGGGATGGAATGAGTTATTTTTCCTCCCTTAAAAAAACAAAAAAACTAAAAGATGGTTTTGATTCATGGGTTCTACTGGCATGTTTACTTGCCAACTGTAAGGGTGCAAATTTTGGGAAAAAAAAAAATGTCAACATGTTCTTTTCTTGCACATGTCGAAAAATAAATACATGCGAGACACAAAACTTGAGTGATTTACCAATTTTCGATAATTCTGGCAAACATTTGTTTATTTCTAAACTACAAGAAATTTCAGTAATAGGATGTATAGCCTAGCAAAAACTTACATTCTCTTATAACAAAAACTAGAAAAATACATCAATCAAATGAAAATGACCTTACTCAATTATATTCAAAGGACGACTTAGATTTACTTCCATCTACCATCATAAATCCAACGATACATACTGCATAGTCTATTAACTAGATAAGGGACCTTAAAACCGTCCAACGAGAAGAAAAAAAACTAAAATCATTGATGTCATCTCGTTTTTTTATAATCTTCTTTGTGACAGAAATTTAAGGATTCACTAATAAAATGACAAAGATCTTACTCAATTATTCTCGGACAACTTAGGGTTCGTTTGATTTGTGAGTTTGAGTTGAATTTTTGAAGTTTAAATAGTAAATTTTGTTGACTTTTCAGGAAAAACAAAAAAACTTTTTGGAAAAAAGACAGACTTTTAAGGAAAAAGACAAAACTTGAGCTTGAAAACTTAAGTTTGAACTTGTGAACCAAACATATACTTAGATTCACTTCTATTTTACATAAAAGTTAAAACTATCATGCCAGGAGTAGAAAAAAAGAAAAACATCCCTTACTTATTTTTCTCTACCAAAGCCTAACCCTAACCTAGAGGAAGACTACAAATGGTGGGGTAAAATGATAATTTAACAAAGGTAAAATAAAAAAAAAACACTAAAAGTCATTTCCTACCCCTCTCTCATGTTTCGTTTGGAAATCAAGTTTGAACTTGGTTTTTCAAGTTCAAGTTTTATCTTTTTTTTTTTTTTAAGTCTTTGTCTTATTTTCAAAATTTTTTTTATTTTTCTAAAAAATCAATAAAATTTACTATTTAAATTTAAAAAATTTAACTCAAACTCATTTATCAAATGAATCTTTATATTTGATGTGTTTTGTAAAAGGACATGAAAAAAAAGAGGATAAAAGCTGTCCCCACTCTGGTTTCCCATTGTTAAAAATTTTACCCTGCAACATCCAAAAGCAAGACTCATCACCCACTTTTTTTTTTGTTTTTTTATCCTCTCTCCTCTCTGTCAAGATTACCAAAGCTGATTACTTGGGGCCAACAAAAAACAAAACAAGAGAGAGAGAGAGAGAGAGGGAGAGCGAGGATTAAAATATGAAAAGAAAAATGAGAGGAAAGGGTCTTCTCTCTGAATCTCTCTCTTGCCTTGGTGGTGGTTTAAACAGTGTGGAGAGCTGAGATTGCTATATAGAATATAGTAGAAGATAAAAAATGAGAGAGAAAGAAATGACCAAATAAAAGCTAACTTCAGTTTTACTTAGAATTGGCTAGAGTTTCAGAGAGATAGAGAAGAAGAAGAAAAAGAAGAGAACAAAAAAAAAAAAAAAAGAGAGAGAGAGAGAGAGTTAGAGAGAGAAAGAGAAAGAGATGGTGGGCTCAGGAGCATCAGATAGGGGCAAAGAAGCTGCTGGGATGATGGCCCTTCATGAGGCCCTCAGAAGCGTCTGTCCTCAACTCAGACTGGACTTACTCTAGTCTTCTGGACCATCCGTCCTCGCCCGTATGTCTCTCTGTCTCTCCTCCTCTTTCTCTCTCTTCCCTTTCTCTCTCATCCATGTTTCTGTCTCTAGAGCTTTATTTGAGCTGTTTCCTTGATGGGTTTCGCTCCTTTTGGGTGTTCTGCAGAAGAGTCAGAGGTGGTAATGGGTGCAAGGTTGGAGACGACAACGGCAGCTTGTAAAGTCAAACTTAAAATATATTTTCTTTATGTCTTTCATATATTGTTCTTCTTATGTTTTTGGATTTATGTTTTTCTTGTTTTTTTTTTTTTTTGTTGTCGTCTAAGGATGTTGATGTGGGAAGATGGGTTTTGCCGAGGAAGAGTTTCGGATTGTTTAGAAGAGATTGAAGGAGAAGATCCTGTGAGAAAAGCCTTCAGCAAGATGTCTATTCAGTTGTATAATTATGGAGAAGGGTGGGTACTGGGTATGTGTTTTTTTAAATTTTTTTTTCTAGAGTCTGGTTTCTCTCTCGTCTGTCTACATGTAAAATTTGGCTTGAAAGGTATTTTTATTTATTTATTTATTTTTTAAAAATAAAATTTTTGCACTGATTGGGTTTATGGGTATGTATAATCAGGTTGATGGGGAAGGTTGCATCTGATAAGTGCCACAATGGGTCTTCAAAGAACCTACAGAATGTGAACCTAATATCTCCAACTACTGGCAAAGCTCTTTTGATGCTGTATGTATTAATATATATATATATATAGATCGATTATTTTAACTGTTAGATTAACTTTTTAGATTAATTTTTTAGTGATAGACGTGTGTATCTACGTTAAAAATTTAAATTTATAATGCGATACTTATAACTGTTTTCACCGGTGAAAAGTTGAACCAATGAAGAAGTTGCCAACATGGGCTTTTTTTTTTTTTTTTCTCTCTCTCTCTCTCTTAAAATGGAACTCATTTTCATTTTGCACATCTTTAGCTTCTCATTGTGTAGTTTGGTTGGGTGTTATTTATTTATTTATTTAATACTATTTTCGTTATGAGTATTATATATGAATGGTTTGGATTGAGACTTTCCTTTCTTGATGCTATTAATTGCAGCTTCCTCCTGAATGGACTGAGCAGTTTGAGTCAGGCATTCAGGTCAGAACAGAAACAGTCATTTTTTAATTGAAACAGTATCTTTTATCTTTTAAAAAAAAAAAAATTTAATTCTTCCTTTCTTCACAACCGTTGATCTTGTGATATCCAATATTTCTGTTGAGTAATTATTAATTTCTTTTTCATTTTTTGAACAGACAATAGCTGTAATTCAGGCTGGCCATGGTCTTCTCCAATTAGGCTCCTGCAAGATTGTGGGTCCTTTTTTTTTTTTTTTTTTTTTTAAATTAAATTTATTATTAAGGGAAAATTTCATAAGTTTTGTTAAATCATTGCAAGTTTTTAATCTCATACAACTCGATGATTGAAGAATGTATCTCATGTCGTATTTGTTCGTACCTTACTACACTTACTGCACTTTTGGTTTTCGGATCTTATTTTGTGCATTTGAATTTTGTATTTTAAGTAACCTTGATTACTATTTTGTGTCAGCAGGTACCTGAGGACCTTCATTTTGTGCTAAGAATGAGACATACTTTCGCATCTCTGGGATACCAATCTGGTTTCTACCTATCCCAACTGTTTTCTTCAAACCGAAACAGTTCGTCTTCCACTTCGATCCCTTCCAAGCAATCCGCGATTCCAATTCCGCCCTCCGCCGCTCTTCAATTGGGCACAAAGGCCACTCCCATCCCCCAACTCAATGCTTGCCTCACCCAATTTCCAAAACCCGGCACGAGTTGGCTTCCCACAAGCCAAGATGAGACACAAATGTTCCTGCTTCCTCACTCCGAGAGCACCCGAATTGAGAACATGATGGGCGGCGGAGGAGGAGGGGGAGATCCGCATGAGGGCGATATCAAATGGCCCAACGGCTTGTCCTTCTTCAGCGCTCTCACGGGGAGAACCGACGAAGCGAAGCTGCTGTTCAACCCCGATAGCTTGGGGAACAAACCGGATAATCAAAGCCACCACCCCATCATCCCGAGCTCGAATCCTGATGCCCTGAGTATGCACAATGCCGGTCACGGAAACCCCAATGAGTTCTTGAGCTTGGACAGCCATACAGGGGAGGGTAGTAGGAAAATGGATAACAAGTTCAAGAGGAGCTTCACATTGCCCACACGAATGGCTTCCTCGTCGTCCTCGACTTCGGTTGATCACCATCAGCACCAACAGGTGGAGTACCGGAATTCCGAGGCCGGAATGTACACCGATGTCATGGACACCTTCTTGGAGTGACATTGGGATTTTAGAGGCTTTGTGTTAGTGGGGCAAAAGGGTTGGAAAAGTTGTTGTATTTAGGCAAAGATTTTCAGTTCCTTTGCTTCTCATAGGTTCTGTTCTGATAGTTTTCTGTGCTTCGTTTAATCTTGTGTTTTCAGCTATTTCCTTGACTTTAATGTTGATTAGTTCTAGTTCATCTCAAAGACAAGTTTTTCCTTAATTTACTTTGCAAAAATGTCCCTAAAAAATGAAATTAAAAAAAAAAAAAAAAAAGAAGAAACAATAGGAGAAGAATTGATTAAGTTGGAGAGTGATGAAAACAACTCATAGGATAACTTTCAAATTAAATTGTGTACAACAACTACTATATTAACACTTTTTAGAGCAATTCAATTGTATTTAAAGTTTAGTAAATTCAACTAATTTTCTTAATTGGGAATAATGTGTTTTGTTCAGTTTTTAAATGCTTTGCCACGTCTATTAATCATGTTTTAAATGTAGGATTAATGGCATGCGATGTTCTATAATAATTCGTTCATAAAAAAAAGGGCGAAAAGTTATGGTGGGGAAGATACCATCGATAAGAATTATGTTTAATTATTGAATTAATTTTAGTTTATGAACGTTCATGTTATAGGTTTACAGTACGTGATACACAATTTTTATCGTCGTAAAAAAGCATTTTCATCGTCATAGAAATACCCAAAAAAAAAAGAAAAAAAGAAGAAGAATATTTTTAATATAGTTTAATAAGGTAGTGGCATTACTGTTTTGCTTTTTAACTTTCACGACTATCAAGCGAAACAACAGTTGAACAGTAATTCCATGTGAAAAAAAGGCTCTGAAAATTTGAGAAAGCAAACCAGGGCGTCAACTGGATTCAGTAAAAAATCTTCTTTCACATGCTCTTGCCGGGTTATAGATAAGTGCATGTTTAGTACACTAGATTCGGATTGGGATTAAGACCATTACTTATCCATTTTCTATGTTTAGTGACAAATAGAGTCCTGGCCTGACTCGTAGGTCCGCTAACGTAAAGCCGAGAGTTGAGCCTGAGTTGACGAAACCAATGTCACTTTTGACACCATACTTCCTAACAGCTAATACATGTCTAGTCCAATGAGAATATGCAACCATTGACCAAGTTAATAATTTATTGACCTAAATTAATCCGATCAATAATCCCTAAAACAAAAATGTGGGGTTATTAGTCATGGGATTGGGATTGGAAGGTTTCTTCAACTCCTTTGGTGACGGGGATCCTACACATCCCCCCTTACAACACGGCGACAAAATTGAGCTCCCTCCCCTTTCCTTGTGATGATGACTAAGTTTTACCCTTTTCATGTAACGGCGACCCATTGGACACACTGTCTTTATTATGTTGTGTTAACAAAATAGGTCATAAGCACTACTAGTCATTGAATTATTAGTATCGTGACATTTTAGTCATTAAACTTAATTTTGATAAATTACTCCTTGAACTTTACTTTTTTGACAGTTTTAGTATGTGACACTTAAATTATCTACAGGTTTCTAAAATTAACCTAAGATTATCATATGTCTATTGTGTGATGACTTAAAATTTTATAAAAATTGTTACATTAAACTCTCGTTTGACACTTAGGTTAAAACCTACTTTCCAAACATTAAATGTAAATTTTTATAAGAAAAAATATTGTAGTGAAAAAAAAATCAAAAAAAAGTTTGAAAATAAGTTTAAATTAACATTTATTTCAATCGTTTTCTTCAACATAATATACCAACAAAATCTTTTCTTGTAATTGTGAAATGCCAGCACGAATGGTTGGGACTTAATCCCTTCAAACTATCATTCCATTTCGCATATGGTAAAGAAAAACGGACAAACTTCTTTTGATTTCCTTATTCTAACTAAAGCAGAAAAACTACTTTCAATTTTAATGGCTCACTGCTATTTAATTTGTTTTTGTTAGAATTGTCAATTTAAAACGAAAAACATAAAAGACTTTTGAATATATCTCTTTAAGGATTTTAAATATGAAGTGTGAAGAAACGCTAGGTTTTAGTCTCTTTTAAAGAGTGGAGAGAATAGAAATGCTATTATCTTTCCAATGCGGGATTCTTCAAAATTTGTCATTTTTGAGTTTTAAAATGGGTAGATGTATAAGTATTTTCCAAAACACAAAAAATAACAACATTATCATCCATTATTCAGCAGAGCTTGAATCTAAAACAACTGTAAAGTTGTTTGACACTAAGTGGTGCAGAAATTTGATTATGAAAAGGAAAGTTCTTGTGAGCAGGCACGGATCTATGCTAGGGCCAGAAGGGGCACGTGCCCCCCTCAATTTCTTGAAATCTAAATCTTATCCCCATATTTTCTTAAGATTTTATAATTTGCCCACACTCACAAGTTTTTTTTTCTCAAATGAGTCCCCCCACTCAAAAGTTCCCCCCCCCCCCCCCCCCCCCCTCAAATGTGCCCTATAATACTCAATGTATTCTTATATTTTAATACCATCATCAACATTTGATTCTTTTTTTTCCCTCCTAATTTCTTTATCTACTTTTTTTTTTCCTAATTTTTCTTAACTTTTGTTTGTTTTTTAAAAATTTATTGATTTTAAAATTATCAACAATTTGAATATTTGTGCATGTAATTTTTTATTTATTAGTAAAAAGAATTACCTTTAAAAGGAAAAATGATAGTGCAAAAATAAATTAGATTGAAATTCAATTTTTAATTAGAAAATTACAAACAACATATAGCAAATCATGATCTATAAACTTCTATTTATGATAACATTTGAGATAAAGTTGAAAAAATAAATTTCACAATATTTTCAAAGTATAAAACAATATGTAACAGTTATTATATGGTGATAAACATGAAAATTTTTTTTATCAAAATAAAGAATATTAAACTTTTTATCATCTTAAGGTATTAATTTAAAAAAATTTCTGCTTATGTATACCCCTACTGAGAGAAATTTTTGAATCCGTCACTGCTTGCGAGGTACAACACCTTTCCATTTCAAGGTCATTATCGTTACACCTATCTGGTGCTTGAAACAATTTTTAGGTGGGACAATATTGTATGCTTGGGGAAGGTTCACAAATGGGTCAATATAATACCTCCACAATCTAAAATGAGCCAAGGGCAATTTGAATTACATACTGACTTGAAAAGGGGGGGGAAAAAAAATTCACTACCTCCACAATCTGTCAAATTATATGATAAATCTCTCTCTCTCTCTCTCTGTCTGTTTGTTGGTTTATTATTATTTTTTTGGCTAAAAATGTACAAAAATAACTTTCTCAGATCTCATGAATACAACCTATAAATAACGTGAAATTAACATTTTGTGAAAATAAAAAAGGTTATATAATTAGATCAGTTGAAAATCATACATCAAAACATTAATTAATTAGCATAAAATGTACTCAAAGGGTATGCGACTAATTTATAATAGTCTAAATAAACACATAAATGAGATTTGTGTTTACTTTTATTACGACTCTCTTAACTTTAAGTAATTATAGCTTCCAAATCCATCTCATTTCAACTCCTGTCCATTTCAAATATGATAAGTAAGTGCATCATTAGTTTTAAAACTTAGGTAATTTGTTATTGTTGAAGCAATTTGTTTTTTAAGATTTTGGTTTTTAACAAGACAAATTTAATGGTGTATACTTCGAATTTTAATAATTGTGTTTAATATTTTTTTAAACTCTTAAGGCGTTAATAGATAAAGTATAAAGATATAACCTTCAAGATTCTCCGATTCCGATCTTGAGCCCCTTAAATTAGAGCCCGCCGTAGCACCACCTCGATGCCATCCCTAGTTGCAACTCGTAAGGACTTTGCCCAAGGCATGACTATGCTAGCTGGTCATGAATCGGGGTGATGTTTCTTTCTTGCTTGCTGAGGAGCTATAGTGTGGAATTTACTTATGTTCTCTTTCATAAATTGTGAAAATATCCCATATTTTGCATAACATATTAAAATCTCGTTATTGAAATAATTTGGAGAGAAAGTACTGTTCCGAGATTGACAAGAAATCAATAAGGGCCGATTAGTTTAAAAATTTATGTGGTTGCAGTCTATTGGTAATTTTATAATTGAATATTAAATCTATCTCGTGCTAGTGACTCTTGTACGCCTCATTATGCTTGTGGAATATCGTACCTTATTGTGTAGAACACTCACAAAAACCGTGGTCTTCCAAGTCAGTTTAGGAAGAAAGCCGGCAAGCCAAATTAAGTGTTTTTCTCTCTTATTTGAATTACGACAAGTCCGTTGAATGATAATTTGCACTTTGAGTGCTTTTCTAGGGTTGCTTGATGTGGCTTTTGACTGAGCTTGAGGGATTCGATCGAGGTCAAGGATTGGTCTATGAAAATGGTAGTTGTATTCCTCGATTGGAATCCGAATGAGATCAGAAAGGTCGTTATTGGAGCAACCGATGCAATAAAAACGAATGATTGATAGCAATGGATTGCCCAGGTTGGCTTAACCATAAAGTGTAGAGTTCAGTTTCCTTTATTCTTAAATTAAAAAAACAAAAACAAAAATATAGAAGAATTGAAACATTTTTTAATATATATTTATTTTTTTAAGAAATGTAATAAAGATATTGACATTTGTGATAATTTACCTAGGAAAGTAGCATAAATGAAATTTTTATCAAACATAATAATTAAGAGAAATCATTCATATTGTTAATTAATCAACACCAACCAATTATTATATATGTTTCTTCCTCATCATATACTCTCAACATTTTAGCATTTACTTTTTTTTTTTCCCTTCTTGTTTTTGTATTATTATTATTATAATTAAGAGCAAAAGAGAGACAAAGCCGACAACCGGAATTCCATTCAAATCCCAGCAACCAAAATCAAACTTGCAATACAAGTATGTACCAAAGAAAAATTAAAAAAAAAAAGAAAAAAGAAAATTAAAAAAGTCCCAAAATTTTTTAGAAAAAAATCACCGTAAATTCGCTTTCCCTCTCATGATTTCATCTTTCCTGGACGGTTCAATTGCATGGCACTTCCTGCAGGCCGTCACAATCCACCGAAAAAGTCTCCGGCCGAGCCGCCACGGCCGCAGACTCCGCTTCTTCGCCTTCGCCGCCGCGGCCTTCTTCTCCTCCTTATCATTCCTCTCCACCACTTTCCTCCGCCGCGAGCTGTCTCGGCTCAAGGCGGGAACTGGCGCCATAAACTGCCACCTTTGCGAGGGATCCATAGACACGAGCCGAGACCGCTTTGCTCGAACCCGATGCTCCGTTCGACGCCGAAGATTTGCTTCCCTGGCGGCCATACAGCAGCCTCCTCTCCGAGTTGTCGCTGGAGCTGGTCCTGGCGCTGCTGCTGCAGCTGCTGTTGGTGCTGTTGCTGCGGGAGGACACTAGTGAGTAGTCCTTGCTGCCGATGCTGCTTGTCCTGCTCGTGCCGCGGGAGGCGGTGAGGGCGAAATTGGTGGTTGCGGCGGACGGGGAGGATTGGAAAGGGAAGGAGTGGGGGAAGAAGCCGGCCGTTGAAGAAGAGGTGGTCGGCTGGGGAGTTCTGTTGGGATCGGTGGAGGGTGAGTCCGGGGTGAGGCAACCGAATTCGAAGTCGTCGGAGGAGGATGGGGAGGAGGAGGAGTGCGCCGGCGTGCTCGGGAAGGAAAAGGCGGTGGCGGGAGCATCGTCGGAGGCTTTTCTGCGGCGGGTTTCCATGGAGGAAGGTGGTGAGGAGTTGAGTGGTTGCATGAAGGGGGGAGAGATAGAGGAGCATTTAGTATATGTATGAAGTTGGAAAGTGAAAAAGGGAATTGGGAGTTGTTTATTAAAAATGGTTGTTATCCCTAATTGTGATTATCATTACATTTACTCCTTTTTTTTTTTTTTAATTTGTTAAAAATTGAGGTGTAAAATTGTGTTGGATCTTGCATCATAATCAGTGAATTTCTAGAGTCGACATGTCAATCACATTTTATTATAACAAAAATTTCTGTTAATCAAAAGATATGAAAACATAATTTATCGTCATAATATTTTGATTTTTCAGATCCTTCATACTCATATCAAATTTGAAAAAAAAAATAAAAATTTAACGAAATTTGATGAAAATATAACGTTTTCAAAAACTATTTTGTTTAACTAAAAGTTTTTTTTTTCCCTATACTTATAATAAGTTAGACATAATTGTTATATATATATATTAGCTTAAAATCCTCCTATTATAATTTGTTAAGAAGGTGAGTTGATGAATAGTGATAATGATATATATATAAAGTTGCTGGTTGTTTATTTAATTTTTGTGGTTAATTTGCATGAGACACATGGATTGATCTAAAGCCTTAAATTTTTTAGTTATAATATGAGAAGCATGACTTTGGTGGTGTAAATCATTGAATCCCATTACCTTGCCAACTCAACTCTAATCCTAATAAATTCAAGAGGGTACTATTAATATAAGTTATATATATATATATATAACTATATATATATATATAACTAATGTGTATATTTTGTGTTGTAATAATATTCAATGGTGTGAGATCATGTTCTAAAATTGTGTGTTACTTGGTGTACTAGTGGAGGTACTCTCTCCCACATTCAGTCAAACTTTATCCCCACATTGAGGGAAAAATTGGCCCACCCATATTTAGCCTTTCATCAAAGTAGGTCCTTTCATTTTAGGTAAATTAATCTAAGATCAGTCCTAAAACATATTTTTGTAAGCATACACACACACACATATATAAAAGAGCTGCTCAAGAGTGTATTTTAGTTGTCATTTTTCATAATGATGTTACCAAACATGTTATTCCAACAACATTATTTCTTACGTTTGTGTCATGTTTATACAAATTAATGACACCATATATAGTCTAAATTTTGAACTCTAGAAATTACTCCATAAAAATGATACCTAGTGATAACATGTGAGACACTAGAAATAATTTGTGAATTCGACATGCGGAAAGAGATTTTCTGATACAAGTTTGATGGTTGAAAAATAAAATCCTATCGATATCTTAAGAGACGTCCCTAATCTCATTAGTTTTTAAGGAAGAAATAAAAAAAAAAAAAAAAAAAAAAGACTCTCGGTCTTAATTAGTACTATGATGACTCATGAAATCTATTGTTTAGTTTAGAGAGTGTGAAATGATTGCATAAGTTGTAGTTGGTGGGGTTAGGAATGTACTGGGGCGGCTTACTGAATTTAATCAAAGATGATCTTTTTTTTTATTATTTTTTTTATAAGAAAGAAATTCAATCAAAGATGATCTTCTTACATATATATATATATATATATGTATATTTCATTTATGTATATATAAACTCATAAGAAAACAAATGAAATATATACATATATATATATATATATATATATTAGTTTGTTTGCTAACTCTTACTCCTTTTGCTTTTCTGTATATAAGCTTTGTCTAAAATCCTTTCAGAAACATCATTTCTTGCTGAGATATATAAAATGAGAAGTATAACATGATATTTTTTCAATACAATATTATTCATGTTAAATATAATATTATGAAATTAAAATTATGAGAAATTAATCAAATAATAACATTTTTTAATCCATTGAGCTTAACACAAATTCTCCTTTCTTTGACCTATATAACATAAACTTTAATTTTATTTTGTGTCATATTAGTTTAATATCAAATTTTTGTGTCATGTTGATATAATAATATCAAATTTGTGTCATTCAAATATTTTCTCTAATAATTATTTATTGGATATTATTATAATGCGATAATGATAATTATATGTTATGAGAAAAGACGGTTCTTTCAGATAGTAACACACCCATTTATGTATATGCTTATAATTTAGTGGATTTTTTTTTTTGGGTTGAATGCTTAATTTAGTGGATTGCTCATTAACCTGTTCCACTTGCTTTTGTTATATATTTTGAAAGGCACAGTCCCCCAAAAATGCTGTTTTTATCTTAATAAAGAACAAAGGAAGCCTTAGAGAGAGAAAGAGAGTGGTGGGTCAATTAGGAAAGCAATAGAAAATTTTTAGCTGTTGGATGGGGGGCTTTTTCGCAAAACAAAAGCAATGATGTTAACAAACATGGCATTTTCTTTATGTTGTTTGAAGCCAAGGTCCTATAAGGTATACACACACACATACATACATATATATATATATATAATACACACACATATATAAATAATTTGGTCACACACTTTATGTTTACCCCAAACATGGAGACAAAGCAGCTATTAGAAAAATACCTGGTCTCCCATTTTAGTTTCTGTGGTGGGCCCATTTTGGGCTTATACACATCTGGTCAGCCAGATTTGGCTCTCTCTTTACCCCACCAAGCTTTTTCATTTGTTAATTTTCTTTGGTTTGTACTCCAATTCTTGCTTTGTGGTGGTAGGTCCGTTGCCTTCATGAGGATTGATCATTAAAAGTTGAGAAGAAGTGTCAAAGTCACCCGGTGAGTGACTGTCGGTCACCGAGTGGCTCTAGTGCTAATGCAATCTTCAAAGGTACCCTACCGGGCCACCGGCCACTCATGCAAGGGATGTCGCGCTTTCTGGCAAGTGGCCGTAACTAGCAAGTCGCATGTGATCGCTTCCTCGTGCCAGGGAGCTCGCCTAGCCGGTGAGCAGCGAAATCTTGCTACTCTTTCTTGGTGAATGAGCGACCTTGCGCGAGGCACCTTATCGCGCTATTGATAAGTCTAATGCAAGGTGTTGATGCTACCATGCTAATACCAACTAGGGCAACCACACCAGTGATGGAGATATATATATATATATATATATATATATATTTATTT